>VZTD01006133.1:192131-382074 GCA_013397725.1 Rhagologus leucostigma | reverse complement strand
AGCATTTGGAATCTCTTTTTGTTGAACTGCATGAGATTCGTGTTGGCTCCTTTCTCCAGTCATTTAAATAAAATTGTTAAAACGCTTGTTTTGAAAAACACAAGTGATAAGGCAATAGTAAGAATGTCGAGGTTAAAATGTACAATCTCTTCCTTCAGGGAGACCAGAGGAAAGAGGAACAAGAATGAAAAATTCCATTTTCATTCTTCTCGAAGGAAAAATGATAAAGAGGTTTGGGATCCAGTTGTATTCTCTGCAGGGTGAATCAAAGCAATCTTACTAGTATGTCATTGCTCTCTTTTACGCTGCTCCTGACTCTGAGAGGCTTTTTCAACCTCACCTTTGGCCTTCAGAAGACACAGATATCTCTAAATTTGTTGTCTTGGTTTGGTTTGCTTTTTTCCCTAAAATCTAGGACATCACTTTTTCATTGATAAAGATTTTTAATGGGAGGTTGAAACAAGAGGCTTAGCCCCACCCATGAAATGTACCTTCAGTCTTCATATCCTCCCATTCTTTTTTCCTTTTACAGGTCCAATTTATACAAATTAATACTGATAAATTCAATGTACATTAGTGATCCTATAGCATCTGAGTCTTCTGCAGTCTATAGCCAGTAGTGAATTTTCAAACTAGGCTTACAGTCTCCCATATATTTGTGGGTTTAAACTTCATGAAAACAAACCTGAAGGATAGCAATTGACATTTTAAAGCATTATTATACATACTGAATGATTTATGCAGGCTTAAGGTTTAATCCAGATCTTTTTCTAAATCACAGAATCACAGAATCATAGAATGTTAAGGGTTGGAAGGGACCTTAAAGACCATCTGGTCCCAACCTCACTGCCATGGGAAGGGGCACCTTCCACTACACTAGGTTGCTCAAGACCTTATCCAACCTAAAAAATAAGCATCTACCTGGAATATTGCCCTGCATCTCTGGAATAGGCTTTCTTCAGAAAAAAATATCAAATGTCAAAGTTGATTTCTGAAAAGCATTTAGATAATGTATAGAATTCGCTGACTTAAAATTTGGCATGCATCACATGAAAACACATACTCGGTCTCTCACTGGTGGATGTAATAACAATGTCCTAGAGAGCTACAAGACCATTTATTACTTGTATTCTAAGAATGTTGCATGTAAGCATTGAGGTGCCTTCTGCATGAGCAGTAACCTCATCATAGGAAACTGTATCACTTGTCATATGCAAATTTACTGTATCTGTTTGGAATGACTTGCAACTGACTTGATTTTGTCCTGGAGCTGCAAGTAGAATGTTGCAGCGGACAATAAGGAAAAAAAATCATCATCATCTTACCATGGTATCTCAAAATTCATTTATTTACATTGCTTCTCTGTCTTGTCAGAACGTTGTTGTCATTTAGGGAGTACGTAAAAACATTCCAGATACTTTAAGAAAGGCATGAGAGGGAGCAAGCTTTAAAAAGAAGGGGAAGAAGGGAAAACACACGCAGTAATTTTGGGTACTAAAAGCAGCTACCGAAGCAAACCGCTAGTTATTATATTTTTTCAATAACATTTTCTTATCCTTTTTAAGTGCTCTGTACAAGTTTTATGCAGTCAACAGGGGAAACATATCAATAATAAGGGGGATTAGGGTAATAAATTAGGATGAAATACACCACAATAGTGAAAAGGAATCTTTCTTTGTTGGTTTAAAGGATAATCAATGACACTTGTAACAGAAGTGCATTAACGTTTGGGGATTATTTATAAGTTGTATAATGTTTTAAAATGTTTGTAAACATTTTGTACAGCAGAGTGCATTGAAAGTAAGCATATTCCTGTGGGGGATTTCAGCTCAATGCCACAATATCGTATTACCACATAAGACAGCATGTTAAAATGAATGCACCCAAAAATGAGTCTGCGTGGTCAGCTTTTATTGTTCTAATTGAACAAAAATTAGAAAGAGAGAGCCATCAAAAATGGTCCAAATAAAAGGGATTTTTTTTCGTGGAAGTTTTTTACAGAAGATTTTTTAAAATACAGATTTTAGTCTGGCAGTGTCCCTTTCAGTTTGTGAGATCAGGCAGAAAAACTTCTAACACCTACTCATCCTTCACACTGCCCTGAAGGCTGGCAATCAGTAAGATAAGTCGATCTCCATTTGCAAAAATAATGGTTTTCCCACTTTTGATTCTCCAGAAGTTTCAGAGAAAGGAATCATCTATATGATTGAAATATTACATTCTACTTTTCTTCATCAAGAGCACACTATAAAAGAAATTCAAGGAACAATATTATTCTTTTCACAGTAGGCTACAAAGAAAAAAACCTAAAACTGATCTACACAAGTCATATGAAGTAATAGAAATAGCTTGTATCTTAGACACGTTTAATTCAATGAACCTACTGTCAAGTTGCAACAAAAAAACTCTTTCTAGCTGTAAGAGAGGCCTAGCATCTATTCAGGGTAATGGCTGCCATATCGAGCAATCAGATAATATTGAATCCTCTTGCTAGAAGCATGAAATTGTTTCTCAGAGAAACTCAAAACAGTTTTTGGCTTGTGTAACAAACAGTCTGTATAAAAGTCAGATCACAGTGTATTTGGTGCATGAAGAAAATTTTTATGCGTGGACATAATACAGATACAAATCTAAACATACGTGTTTATTGTTGATGATTACCCAGTCTTTAAGGCCTTATTTCATGGCACTGGGCTGCAATGCTTATCTAATTTAAATGTGGTGAAGTATTTTGGTGAGGACAGCAAGGAGAACTGGTGGATCCCTCTGTTTTTTCCTATGTATGTATCTGAAAGTATTTTACCTTTTTCCTACTGGTAGAGAAAAACTGCAAAGATCTGTATTTTCACTGATTTTATGGGCATCCTCAGGTGACCCAATATCTAACAATGTAAATTAATTATGCAGATTACATATTCTCTGTGGTGTATCTGTATTCTAAACCACTGGTTTTGTGTTTTGACTGAAAAGGTACTTTCCTGAGGCCCTTATTTTCCCCTTTCATTATGTTAGTACCACTGCTAGCTATTAGGTCAGTGCTTTCAGTTACATAATGTACTGATCCAGGTTGAAAAAAAAAACATTAAGTGTGACAAGACGTTTCTTCATCATCCATATTGTTATTGATTTGTTCGTCAGAATGGTGGCAGGGTTTTCTTGTAACACGTTCACACATAGTGTTGGATCACATGTACTATAACCTAAAATGTCAGGTGACAGCCTAAGATACATATATAGTATGACAGGCTGTCTTTGAATTGTCCCTCACAGCTGAAGGACACATGATGGTTAATCAAAGTTGGCAGATTGGCCTGATGGGGAAAGGTTTCTTTTAAATTTGTAGCTGGATTCAGTGTTAATTTTTGATGCCATGGTTTTCTGAATCTGAAAACATTTTTGTCTAGAATAGAGACCAAAATGCTGTATTTTAATAAGTTTTGAAGAAATGCAAGGTTCTTGTGTTCTCTAAAGCTGCCCTCCTTTAACTGGTGAACACGTAGGAGAAGGGTGCAAGGCAAGCCTAACTTTCTAAGAAATGTGGGAAACTCATTGTCCTGACACTCCTTTCTGTGGTTCAGCAGAGTTAGAAGGGAATATGCTTTTGTCCTGCCATTTCAGGGACGGTCGCTTTCCCAGCTCTGCCTGCATTCTGTCTCCTGAAAAGAGCTGCTGGGTAGGAGTAAACAGCATCTTCCAGGCTTTTTGCAGCATCTGTTGGAGCTTCAACTTTCCCAGGTCCTTCTTTTCTAAACAAATTGATTAATCCTATGATTTTCCAAGAAATACTTTGTTTTCTGTAACATTTCTGAAATTCCTGGTGGGAAATAAATTTGTCTGGCTTTGTTAGACTGAAGTCTAAGATGATGGAGAAGAGAGAGATGGGGAATTTAAACCATGTGTGAAATTCAGAATTGCCTGCAAAAATGTTAACGCCACACTAAGAAATTCTTCAGTCTGTTTAACAGTTTGAATGTTATTGATAAACTTTATAACTGGTAAATGGAACTGTTATGTCTAAACTCTGGTGATTTAGTGCTTCCCCTTTCAGTGGGTTGTAAAAATGTCCTTCACTTCAGCTCTAAGTTTGCAGTTACCTGTGTATCTCACACGTGCCAAAAGACCAGGAATGGTGGAGAAATGTCTACAGCTGATCTGTATTGTACATATATTGCCTATCTGTAACAAATTATTTATCTTAGCTATAAAACAGACATAGCTTTTACTTTTATGGATACGTCTAGGTTAGACACTTTCTACTTTATATGCATTCCCATGATGAAATAACAGTTTTATGCAATTAATTAACAAATTCCAGCTTATTTCTTTAAAACAATATTAAAAAATTAATTTAACATTTCAGACGTGGTGTAAAAAATTCCGAATGTTTTTTATGGCTGTTGTGAGGCAACGGCCTACATCCTGCTGCCCTTTTAAAGAGGAGTTTATATTGTGTGTTATCTTAGTCATTGTAGAAATTGGTGTATTTAAAGAAAAAGAGATAATAATTCTGTAACGCTCCATCTCTCTTAACTATTCTCCAGAGGAACGCAGAGTCACTGAGTTGGTTTGATGAAGGACTTCCCATCATTAATACATGACTCCAAAAGGAAGAACTTAACAAAGGCTTAGCACGGAGTGTTTGCAGAAAGAGCTGTTGTGAAAAGGAACAGTAGGAACCTTCTCGGTGCCCTAAGCAATGTCAGACAGTGCAGGAAGTGTCTGGATTCTCCTTGTGATCGCTGTACCATTTAAAGATTCCTCTTCTCTGGGTCATGAAAGAAATACAGCATTTGTGCAGTAAAATAATTTTCATCTGATAGCTTGACCCCCCCCCTTTTGTTTTTTTAACAGATGCAGGAATATAGTTCATTAGATTAAAACCGTTTAAGATATTACACTGTCTTGTACATCTTTCAGGTCTGCAGCTAGCCCAGCTGCAGAAGAGCTGTTTTCTTTGGCATGTCATAAAAGAATGTGTCCTTTTCATGTTGCTTTTCTTTGGTTTTTTGATGATAGTGAGCATTGAACTATTCTTCCAAGTACATCTTGACTTATAACGTAAATGCAGTGCTTAGTTTATTCACCAGGGGTCATCAAAGGTCTGGATTTTCTTTGTCTACTGAGGTGAACTGAATGATGACATTTCACAGCTTTCTTCAGGACTTCGCATTTGGAAATGTTCATGTACTCTCTTACAGCTCTATTGCTCAGTCTGTTGTAACTATAGAATGCATTCTGAAGACTTATTTCAAATATCTAAGACCACAGTGTTTGCTTTGGCAGACAATTTAGTTCAAGAGTCTTTTTTATGCGGTATTATTTTTCTGTTAGTGAATAGTGTAAATGAAACAGTTAGAAAATGCAGGAGCCATAACAGTTTTTGTCCCTTGCAAATATTCGGAAAAGCCAATATGGGATAAAGTGGCAAAACTTGCATTTGGTCTTGCTCTGAATTCTGGACTGTTTTGACAGCAGACAAATCACTTTTCAGATCTAACTGCATTATAATGTCTCACAATGGCAGCAACAAGGAAGAAAGCAGGTACACATTTGTCTAATGAAACACTTCTAGTAACTACTTTTCCATCACTGGGTGAAATGTGTACTGCTGAGGATAAACAATGCTGTGTAACATCAGTATGACTTATGTTACCTGTAGGCTTTTGTCACTAAAACACTACAGAAAAAGTACATATTGTCCTGAACCAAATTTGTTGATGCTGAATTATCAGATCAAGTGTGTTCTCCATCGACTTCAGAGACTTTTGGACATAAACTGGAAACAGTTTAACTCACTTTGCCAGGCACTTTAGGATCTATTTCCTAGTCCAAGCCTGACAACAGAGTTGGTGAGACCTAAGTTCTGGGTGGCGACAGCAAAACCAGCAGCTTCAGGTGCTCAGACTGAGTCTGAGGTGCTTTTCTTACTCTTTCTGCTAGTGAATAAAGGCAGTTCCGTAACCCTAGATTTTTTTCACAGAAAATGATTTCTAAGAGGCTGAGATAGTCAGGTAGTGGAATTAAAGCATATGTATTAGAATGTTTATTTCAATGTGTATTAGAACGATTCTGACAGACCACAGTTCAGACAATAATAAATGTCCTGCCATTACTCTGTCATGCCTAAAAGTCCACGGTAACCTACTGTCTGCTCTAAACTTCATCATTGCTTCCCGTGGTAGGTGTATTTGGTGATCACCTCACTTCCATTAGACTAAATACCAGACCTGTGACACATGGATTTGTCTCTTTTCAGAGGACCTCTAAGTTCTCTGTAAAGTGTACCTTCCACCCAAGACATTAGCCACCTTCAGAATTTCCACACTTCTAAAACATCCAGCTCCATGAGCAGGAAATCACTATTTCCTTGGTTTCTGTTTCATGTTTGCATTATTCTTTATCTTGGAATAGATGCACTCATATTAAAACTTGTCCTATAATGAGAAATCTTCTCTGTGTGTGTTCAGTTTCTAAAGGCAAACTGCATTCATGCTGCATCCTGTCAGTGAGTCACTGGAGCACTGATTAATTTTCTCTTCTTTGCTCTATTAAGTGCTTCTGCAAGAGCTGTTATCATTGATACCTGTGTCACATTTGTCTAAAACTGACCAAAGGCATTCAGAAATGCCAGGGGAGACTTGACTGACACAAACGTTTAGAGATGGCTAAGTTATAAAAGTAA
Organism: Rhagologus leucostigma; assembly: GCA_013397725.1. Lineage (NCBI taxonomy): Eukaryota > Metazoa > Chordata > Aves > Passeriformes > Rhagologus > Rhagologus leucostigma. The sequence goes on along the minus strand of VZTD01006133.1, from coordinate 375,392 downwards.
AACATACTGTTGCCTTTACTTCCAGAAAAATTCCTTAGGAAAGAGACATCTAACACAGCCACACCACTGCCTGAGAGAGAATTTTTATGCTCATCTTTTTTGCACTTCTGTGCTATCATTTGTAACACGTTCATGACAATTACAATATAAATGCTTGCCACTTCAGGTTTTTAATTTCCTTATCTGGGTCTTTATATATATTTTTGACTACATATATTGCTAAAATCTTCACATGCTTTTATGATAAGTTTGATAGGCAAAGAAATTATTAAAACATTAAGAGAGTCATATCTAAAGGAATACTTAAAATATGGAAAAAAACAACAAAAATATTCTTTCTTAACACAGTTTCCATATATTCTGTAGGTTCCCTAAGTTGCCTTACGGCCTTTTTTGAAATCTCAAAAAGATTACATACTCTGACATACTCTGTTTTACCAAGAATACATATCTGATTTACCATCATGATGGTCATGATGGGCTAAAGGTAAGCAGACAGAAAATGTACATACTTTGGCTGAGATTGATGCAGCAGTATTGATTTACACTAGCTAATTAACCACTCTTAACTCAATAAAGGATTTGTAGGTCTGTACAATTAATAATATTAACTGCTTTTTTCTGAAAAGCATCTATTTAATAGTCTAGGCCAAGAATAAGGAAGCTGAAGTAGAAAACAACAGTTAGTGAAATGCCAACACTACTTCTTTTTTGAGAGCAATTTCAGTGAAATTTTCCAAGAGATAATCCCTTTGTTGGAAGGACAATGAAAGATAATTTAAATTAAAAATTACAGATTGCCTGATTATAATTTCATTTGTCTTAGTATGAAATGTGTGTCATCAGAGGGCTAAGCAAGAAAGTGTTCAACAAATACAGTTTCTGTGACTGAGTAGCATGTCATTAAATACATTCAGAGTGCATAAGGACACCCTAAGAATTTCCAGTTTTCCCCGTCTGCTCTGATCTTTACCCACGCTGAATTTCCCTCTTATGCTTTATATATACATATATATATACACGTATATATACACATGGCAACTATATATATGGTAGTAATACAGTCTCTTGCTCCCAAACAGGAAAGCACTTATTAATGTACATTTAATGCCTTTAATTGTCTAGAGTTTGTGGTCACCTTCTTTGATGCTGTTGACAGACAATTGCATCTTTATGAGCTTAAGTGTTTTCAACAGTAACACTGAGAGAAGACTAGTGGACTCTTCCAAAACCGCACCCAGGAAAAAATATTTTGCCAGCAGTCTCTTACCTGGTTTTATCTCACAGATCTCATACTTGTTTCATGGCAGCACTGAGGAAAATGCTCAAGTGGTGTCAATACTCCTTATACACTTGTCAACCAATTCTGCCTCTTGAGGAAAAAGGATAGCAAATAGATATCTGAAGCCTCTGATAGTTAACTTTTTGTAAGCAGGCCTTGCTCAGCTCACCTAGGAAAAGTAATTGATTTACTTTTTTTTGCAACTTTAAGTTGTGGCAGTTGGGATAGGCAGAAGGCCATGAGCTCTTGGTGCATCTGCACTCATCTCAGATCTTTGCCTGTCTCATTTTATACGCTGAGAACTTCTACAGATGAGGAGCAGGTATGCACACATGCCAGGCTACAGCATTAGGCTCACCAAGTTTACCATAGTGTCAGTCTTCAGTGAAACCAAAGCTGTATTTCATCATTTAACAGATATGTCTGTCAGACTTGGGCTGTGCTGTCTGACTCCTTCTGTTGGACCTAAGAAAGCTTAAACTAACTTCTTTCACATACAGGCTGTGGAAGAACATTTCTCAGAATCAGAAGTACAAAGGATGATACTCTTTCTCTGAGCCTAGTTGCACAATATTCTTGACAGTCATTTTCAATTAAGTATTCCCTTCTCACCTCTTTTTATATTCAATTTAGTGAAGAATGGCAACAACTAGAAAGAAATTTCTTTTAGCTAAGACAGAACATCATAGTACTCTTTGGAACCATCTTTGAGATAAATAACTTGGAAAAACAAATTCAGTTTCTATCTGCCTCTTGTAATTGTCTCAAACACTGTTAAGATCACCAAAGAGTTTTGCCCACTATGACAAAGTGTATAAAAGCTGTGACCACTGAAGCCCAAATATATACCCACAGGGAATATGCTTGGGTGTTCCCACATAATACCTGAACATGTATGAACCCATTGAACTCTATGTTTTGTGGGACACCCCCACTACTAAGAAGACCAGAAGAGGACCAGCGCGATACCAGTGGATCCACAGGGGTGGTGATTATCTTTCTGCTTAATCTGTCTCTCTTTCCTTCCCCTCCTCCCCCACCCTCCTCTCTTTTCTATTTCTTTCTCTCTTCACCTAACATTTACTGTTAAATAAATTCTGCACCACTGACTTTGGCATATGGTCTTGTTTGCACCTTAATTTGGGCAGAGGCATCTCTCTAGTCATCAGATCATAACACTGTCCAAGGAGGGAGGCAACATAGCAAGTCAAGGCAACATAGCAAATCAAGGCAACATATCATTAATGGAAGTATAGACATTGAAAAAACTTTCCTAATTTACAAACACTCAGGTAATCTGGGTTTTAGCTGTGGGGATAGGAGTGTGTGTTTGCTTTTTTTGTTGCTGTGGGGCGTTTTGTTTCCTGACAGACAGCAGTTTATCTTTACTTGTCTTTCATTTATGAAACTGTAAAAGAGTCAAAAGTAGCATGCTGGTTTGCTATTAGTGTTATCTATGAAATTGTAGCAATGGGATATGTTGCAGACTCCATTAAATATGGAGTGCAATAATACTGAAGTTAACAATTTGAAGTGTGAGAAGTACTTTCCCGTCCTTTGCCATTTTTGGAATAGATGTAATTGATTCAGTATTCACTTCTTTCTTCAATCTATTTGGAAGACTTCTTACAAGTTGAGTAACACTTATGTCCTCTCATAAATGTGTGTACTAGTATGTAATTCCCTGTGCACTCCCCAGAGTGAAAAATGTTTCTGTGCTGGAGACGGGAAGAAAAGTGAAAAGAAAATTATGATAGTAACAGTGAATCATACTTGCTATGATTCTGACTCTTCCTGATTAAGCAACTGTTATACCATACCGTCCCATGCCTTGCAGAAGAACAATACAACAATTGAAACTGCGCTGCAGAAAGAGTAATGCTATTGTTTAGATGCTTTTGCTTATTTTTCAGTTTCATAAGGATGGTATAGCTTTCTTAGTAGAAGCTCCATTTAGACAGCAGATTTTATATTAAGACTGTTGTTGTCCTTTACTGCCATTTAAAGTGTGGCTTTAAATTATTCAACTTTACTTTTCATAGAGGTGTGTTTTTCTGGTTTTTTGTTATTGTTGTTGTTTTGGTTTGGGGGGGGTGTTTTGGATGTTTTGATTTTAACCTGGGAGAAACAATGTAAGTGTAAGGAAACAGCATAAAAATAGTCTCTAAATTAGTTGCTGGAATTCTATGCAAATGTGTAGGAAAAAAATATGAGGGGGTTTCTTCAGAGAAGTGTGACAACCAGATTAAGCAAAAGAGTAAGTTTACTTTTTAAAAGTAATTAACTTTATAGGCTGTTATCCCTGTAAATGGATGGATTATATGAGGAAAAGTTAAATTTGAAATTTACAGGAGGACAAATCAGATAAAATTAATTATCAGATGCAAGCAATAGCACTAGGAAGTGTGATAGTACAAGACAGTAAATAGTCATCGTACTACTTCCCATTCACAATTTTTGCTGACTCTTACAAGAAAACCCTCTCGGTTTGTTTCATTTTGGCTTTGTTTCCTCCTGTGTTATTTGCAGAAAAAATTGTAACATCCTCTAAAATACTTGTGAAATCTGTTTATTTTCCCCATAAAAAATGTATAACTTTGGCTTGAAAGTTTCTTCTTCAGTTTTAAAGAAAGAGGAAGGCTGAGAAGATTTTTAGTGCTCCAACTATGGATTTTGCCGTCTATTTTCTGCATGTTTACTTGAAGTGCCATATAGTTGCCATCATTAAACGTTATCCATACTGAAATTCCTTCAGCTGACTGCTAATAACATGGCAAACATGCAGCAGCATATTTTCACATGAATTATACATCCTTACCATCTTTTCCAGAACTTTTAAAATAAGGCATTGAACTCTGACAAATCAAAGGTTTCAAAATGTGTTTAGAAGTAATTTTCCGAGGCATTTTCTATCAAAAGCATTTAAAAGCCTATCTGTTTCTTGAGTTAGCTTCTAGGCAGTAATGCACTTAGAATTGAAGATCAGTAGTTTATTCATAAAGTTGTAATTTAAGGTAATCATAGCAGTTGGTACATTTCCAACTTCTGCTGGTTTTTCCTCCCAAACAACTATTTGACTGATAGTTTACTGTTAAGGTATGGCAATTGTGTTTCTTTGCTTTTAAGTAGCACTTCAATTAGAATCTCCAACAGTTTCCACTGGATTTGCTTTTTTTTTAATAAACCATTATTAGTTCTGCTGTTTGCAGCACTTCAGAGTGCTTTGTTACTTGCTTAATAGCTGTTTGAGTCTTCATTTTAAAACTCTATTAATCAGGAAACTCAAAATGTCTTTCCTAATTTGTTGTTTATTACTATGCCAAACTCTGTCTCAGCAAATTCTTCATTACAAATCAAATGTCAAAAGTGAGACGTGAGAGACTGGATGTTTGGTACCAAATGCTACACTGAAGCTGATTGTGTTTCCTGTAAAAGTACTTGCTGTACCTGTATGTAAAGCCTTGACATTTCTTACTGGTTTTGACAGCATGTAGTAATATTCCAAGTTGTTCTAGGGACATGGAAAAATTCAGAAATTTGATAAAGGCTCTCAAATGCTTTCTTCAAACCCAAATATCTATGGTGAGAGATTTTTGCTGTTGAATGCTGTTATTGCTGAGTTGAAGGTGTTCTAGGTCGAAAGTCTAGCCTGCACTTAACCTCAGCCACTTCCATTACTCAGCCTTAAAAAGTTTTCCTGGCACTACACTTACTAGAATTGAGTGATTTTCCTATTCTTCTTCATGTCAAAAGCTTTCACTTCCCTAATCTTGATCTTGATCTTCCCCTTCTTGATCTTCCCCACATCTTAACTTTCTATTTTTTCTTCCTTTTGACTGGAAATACTGCACTGGCTTGCTCTGCATATTTAAATTCTTTTATAAAAGGATCACAGGGTGCTTTGGATTCTGTGATTTTGGTTTGTTGTTGTTGGGGTTTTTGGTTTTGTGATTTGGGTGTTTTTTGGTTTGGTTTGGTTAGGTTTGGTTTGGTTTAGTTTGGTTTGGTTTGGTTTGGTCTGTTGGGGTTTTTTTACACTGAGCATTTACTATTACTTGAAAAATCTGTTCGTTGCTTTTTTGCTTAAGGTCTTTCCACACTTCCCTGTTGTGGTGAATAGCATAAGCTTGTCCATTAAAAACTTGCTAAACAAGATTTTACAACTTCACAGCCAAAACTTTCTGTAATGTCTTCAGCACTTTGGGAATATGATTCACTGGTCTCCAATACACAAATATGCCTCCTGGAAATGTTTTATTCAGCAAAGAGAAGAGAAAAGAAAAGTTAGGAAAAAAATTAAAAGTCATACAATTGAAACAATGGAAAAAAAATATGATGAACTTTTGGACAATGAGATTAAAGATGAACACTTTTTAGCTAGGTTACTCACAACCAGGATTCAAACTTGTAAAGTTGTTCAGTGGGAGGATGCTGCTCCCTTGTCTGAAAACTGTCACCCAGTTTTATTTCATGGAAGGGGAAGGAGCATCATACCATGCTGAGCTATAAATTCACATAACCCCCTCCAGGTCTTGGCATTTTTATCAGAGTGTGCTAGTGACATTGTTTGCATCTCCATCCAGAAATCTGTGTTTTCTGCCACCGCTGATTGCTTTTAGCTTACCCAACTAGAAAAGTCCCCACTTGGACATCCATTTCTGATTGCACTGCATCTATCCAGCCTTCTTTTGTGCCATGTGAGCCAATGGTTTGTTTTATTTTTTTAAAGGAAAAACTAGACATTTTCCACTTACACCAAAATGGTAGAAGCACCTCCAGCCTCCACAGTTTTCAGGCAATTTATATTCAATCTGCAGTGCTTCACACACTAAATTGTGACATGCACTGCTGCATTTTGGCATCCTCACCGGAGATCAAACCACAGGGTGTTGCAAGACATAAAATCATACCAGAAAAACCCTTTGAAAAAACTATCAATAAATACGTCTTACATAAAAGTTGAAATTTTATTGCTTTCTTGTGTTTTTCTTCATGTAAAGTCAACCACCACCAAAAAATGGCAGTATGTGGATCAGTAAAGGGCTTCTTGATTAACCATTGATGTGCTATAACCTTCTGGCATCAGGTAAAAGATTCTACATATCAAAGACTGGAGAAAATTTTTTTTAATAGTTAGATGTATTCCTAAGTATTAAGTACTAAGTTATTTAGGGATTTTAAATCTCAGCATTAACCATCTCTCTTTTTACTTTTCATTTGTGATGTTTCCTCAAAAATGGGGAAGTTTGTTGCTTTTTAAATCTCCTTCTCTTCTTTCCCAAATAAAAATATTGCCTTCTTCCCACAAGTTAATTGAGTGGTCTGGTATAATAACAAATTGCAAAGAGAAGGTATTAAAAGGTTTGAGAGAAGAAGGAAAGAGAAAAATATAAAAGTTTAATCTGAACATCCATTATCACACAAATTGTCTAAGATTTCAACAGTCTTGTTCTTTTGTTGGAAATTGTAAATATGGGAAGGAGTTAAGATTTGGCTTTTGCACCAAATCAAAATCAGGAAGAATCAGTTACGAAAAATAGAGAACTGATATAATTACACTCAGGTACTTTAAATTACTACACATTAAAGCATTATAGATAGTATAGGAAATGAGTAGAGTCAACATTTCACTTATCATTAGTGAAAAGCAATTGCATTTAAACTAGACAGAGTTTAGGGCAGGATTTAGTCTTGAGGCTTCGTAAGCATAAGTTATGCTTATAGACCAATGGTAGTAAAGTACCTCAGAAGTTTCTGTGAGGATTTTGCCAGTGAAAAACTAATTTTTTTTTTATTACGATTTTAATGATATCCTTCATGGTCGAGAAAAATATATTAAGTATTCTTGGTCAACATTTGCAAAAATGTGCTCATAAATAGTTAAAACTGTTCAAAAACTACTACAGAGAAGAAAAATAATAGGCATTATTGTTTTGAGATAATAGGATAAAATAAAAATCCATAATTTCTAAGAAGTTTTGGAGTGGGGTCAGAATGCATAATGAGAAACTGAAATCTGGAGCCAGATTTAGTACAGTTGATTCTGACTCATAAAATTTCATAAAAACAGACATAAATTTCAAGATAAAAAATATAATTTACTCATCAATTTTCATATTGGAGATTTTTATCTTTGCATTCTGTGCCAGTTGCAGCCATCCTACAAATACATACAACCAGTTTGCATTACTTTACACTACAAACTGTACAAGAATATGGAACTAAATCTAAACTCTAAACGCTCTTAGAAAAATCAATAAATACTGCATCAAGATGCATGACTCAAATATTCATCAGCATCTATGGATCTTTTTAAATCACTCTTACAGAGATTTTGGAACAATCAGAACTCAACAGATTTAACTTTTCCATTTTGAAATACTTTAGTTTACAGTTTACAGTTAATGGATGGTAGACAAAGATGGAAGATGTGCAGTGCAAATAAGTTTCTCTCAGCGTTACCAAGAGAATTACTTAGACATGGCACTGTTATCATACAGGGATCACAAACATGGGATTAATGGTTAACCATGGAGTGTATGAGTCAGGAAGCTTTCTTCTGGTGCTTACTTCAGAGAGTATTTTCCACTGGTGTAACATGTGAGAAGAAATATAAGGTAAGGGATTTCTATCTAAGGATCTAATTTTTAAAACCAACAAACCAAACACAAAAAAAAGACCAGCAAGGAATGTCTTTGCCTCTGAGAAGAAATTGTTAACAGTTTTGCTGTATGCTCTCAGCTGAATTTAAGAACACATAATCATGTCAGTCCAGACTTCACTGTAGTTTGACTGTGGAAATGAGACCATTTTATGGTCTCACATTCCATATCACTTTTTAAGACTGCTAAGCAATAAATTTCTCACTTCATTCACTTTTAGGTCACCTTATGCTGCCACATCTGTGGCAGATTTGCATTTTAAAAGTAAAGAATGTGACACTGATGACAAATTTCTATGCATCTGCTTGCAAATAGTTTGTAGTTTCTTTATAGCCTATCTTGCTACCCAGAACATCATAGAGAAGATCGTCAGAGCAAAATATAACTGCTACCAGCTGTCTTAAAAACCAAAATTCATCTAAATATTTTTATAGTAGAGTGTTCTTTTGAGTTCCTTACAGTCAGGGCTGCAAGGGAGTGGATTTGCACACACTTACCAGCACAGTCACTTTCTAAGGCTGAATGCCTGATTCTGACTCTGCCAATACTGATTTATGTCAAGCTACTTCCAGGAACTTCTGAGAAACTGCTGTGGGATTATAACTGCCGTCATTACACAAGTACATACCTGATCAGTAACAGCTTCCTATGTAAAGGAAAAAAATCCTGTGAGCTCGTTTTAAGATATCTCCTAAAGTTTGACTGTACTTTCCCTTGTACAGAAAACTGCTCTTTCAGTCTATCAGTACAAATAGGCACCATATCAATTTCTCAAATATTTTTATCAGCGCAACCTTTCAAACATCAATAAAGCACACAGCACATTTCAGCTAAACACAAGCATTCTGTGTCTTCCCAATGTAAGCATAAAATTAATTCCATGGAAACAGAGTGACACTGCTTCAAAATCAGAGTACCTTAGCTCAGAACCAGAACTATCAAACATAAAGAAAGGAAGTGGAACAAAATTAGCATTGTCAAGCAGAACAACTGAGGACTGAGACAATGAACAAATTTAGAAATATCACATACCAACGGAATGAGGCACATCAACAGTTAGAGGAGTGATGGCACAGTTTCTTAGAATTTATGACTCAGCAAGGTTATTTGAGTTGGCATAAGATTGCATTTTTTAAAATTTGTGTATTTTCACTTGTCGTATGCAACTGCCATGTGTTACCAGGGCTGTTGCTCTGAAACAAATAGAGACCTTATCCTCTGTTTTGTTGATTTTGTTTGTGCACATAATTTTTCTCGGCTTTATGTAAATTAAAAAATCCCCTGAACAGTAGACAAAACACATGCTTGCAGTTGATCTGCTGCTTGAAACATGCCTCTTGCTAATTTCACTTTTTGCTTTTTGGTATTGAAATAACTCAGTGGCCAGTACCAGCTTTTGTTCTTTGTTGTGGATGCTTCTAAGGTGTTTTACACAACAAAGAATCCCTTGAGTTTGAAAAGGCATGAGGAGGCCTTCCCTGACATTCTCAAGAATATTCTAGACACCCATGACCCCAAGGGAACAGGCAGGTGTGGGCTTAGATCTCTCAGCAAATGCAGAGCCTAGGCAGAACCTGCTGTTATTTTTATCAGCACTCTCCTCGTGCTGCAGACAGAGGGAGGTAAAAGGGATAAAGCCTCCAGGTTGTTTCACTCAATACCTGCATTTTAGATAGCAGGTCTTACTGTCTCAACATGTTATTTCATAATAGAACTTACTTACCTTTGCTGAAAAGAAGTTATGCTCACCAACATCCCTGAGTTTTCCTCAGCTGCTAACCTTGTAGTACCATGAGTAACACTGAAAATGACTTTATTACTTTCAGAGATGCTTGATGGTGATGACCTTGTAGAAAGACAACAAGTCCAGGAGATCATCTGGGCAATGCATCTTTCCAATGTATCCTCACTTAGAAAATGCACACTTGCAAAGGAGAGGTTGGGGGCGGGGGTGGTGAGGTGTTATCTTTGCTCTGAATGTGGTCTGGGGCATAACTTGATTCTGCTTTTCAATTTTTTCAAGATATGCCATGAATATATTTTAGGGGGCTATCACAATTATTTTATTCAAAAAATTCATTAAGAATGTGACCCCCTGGAGAAGTGTAGTCAGGCAATCTTTTTCACCCTGTTGTTTCTGGAGTGCCCATTAGATTTTGTTACTGTGCAAAGAGGCATGTTTGAAATGTCCACGTATATTTTCCAGGATTAATAAACTGGAGGCTGTAAGTACACTCAGAGAAGCAAAGAACTTCTCAATTCTTGCATGTAAAATACGACCCTGCAGCAACAAGCCTTTACACACTTACGCAGGTTAAATGATGTACAAACAGGTGACACACTTGTTAGCTGCCATTTTTCATCAAGTGCTCCATCTCCTTTGCTGAGAAGAGCAGGCCTATTTCTGGAGTGCATGAAATGTTGTTGTACTGAACGCGTATGTTATTCTAGACGTCTCGGTGAATTATTAACATGCCATCATGTCAGGTGCTCTTTGTCCCGTTTTTCTCTCAGTCACTTCTGATAATTAGTTGAAACTCACCATTCAAGAATACTGCCTTTGTTAAATGCCTGTGGGATGAGGTAAGGCCATAGGAGTAATTCCAGCATTTTACAGACCCACACATAGTTTAGCAAGTAGCAGCTCTGAGAGGCAAAAGAAGTAGATTACTTGCTTTTTCTCTCCTCTTCACCAAACCCCAAGTATATGAAATTTAGATGAGCTTTTAGTGTGGCACTTACTAAGCTTGATTTGGTATTCATGTTCATTACAGGCTTTCGCACTATAGACTGTAGGAGAATCACTCCTTGTTCACTTCAGTTCAAATGGGGCCTGAATTAAAGTTAACATTTCTATGGCACTCTTTTATAGACTTTTCTATTATCTCCCACTTCAACAAAAAACTGGATGAGAAGATCACAGAGGTTCTTCCTGACTTTGGGGTGAGATTTTCTGTACTTCCCATGTAGGCACACTCATCTTACAAATGAGTCTCAGGGTATTCACTAAGTGCCACAGAAATGCCAAGGAAGACTGCATACCTGGTAGCCGTTCTCTCTCAAAAAATTTGAGACAAAAGAATAGAGGAATAAAAGAACAGGAATCAGTGAATGCAAAATTCTCCTCTGTGGTATAGTTTATGCAGTTGGTTATGTCAGGGAAGAGTGGATGTACAACTCTGCCATGCCAAAATAATAGTACTTGTGAACATGGGAACTTGCTTCTAAGAGGTACATACGGTAAAGTGCCATTGAGAATCTGCTCGAGGGTTTACATGCAATTGGAATAAGACTCTCAAGTGCAGTGGGCATAAAATCACGGTGAGTAAGACAAAATTGGAAGGCAAAACCCCACCATCGTGAGGTTTTCTAGGATATAAGCAACCCGTGTCTCCCAGTAAGTAGTGATTTCTGTTTCTGATGATGTTTGCAATGGCTTTATCTAGACTGAAAATATGTAATTGATAGTCTTATAAATGCTACTGGCAACTACAATCCCAAATTTAGGTTAATGATGCATTCTCCTCTTGTTTTAGGAAAGAACCTTGAGAGTTTTGAAAGAAAAAAGCTTTTGTCAACTCCTGTATGTCCTTTCTGTCTCTGTACATATATAGAGGTATATTGTACTATGTTGTAGTATGACTGTTTTTATTTTTTCCTTCACATTTCCTTCAGTGATGTATTTCCTGAACTTATCTCTGACTTATTTTTGCTTTTGAATCCAAACTTCAATTCAAATTTAGACTTGTGTATGATTCTCAAGCAAGACATACAATATCAGTTTTCCTACTCACCTTTTTCTGCAAAGAGAAAGGAGTAAATTTACCCTCATTCACATTTGTGAAGCCCCAAAATGACTTAAATCTTTAGTGTGCTTTGTCAGGAAGACTTTCTGAACAACAAAAGAGAAAAGATATCATAGAAAAGAGAACAACAGATGGGAAAAAATACTTTTCCCCCTCTCCTTTCTTAGTACTGATTTTAGCATAAAAATATGGTAAAGCCACTAAACAGAAAGATGCCGCAGTAATAACAGGAAATACTAGACTGTATTAATGGGGATTACTTTGACGCAATATGTTGCATTAATTGGGAAACCCCCAATACTAGGTTTCTGCTCCAGTTTTTCTCTAGTACAGGCAGCCAGAATTACATCCAGTGTGTTTCGTGTTGCCCAATAACCATGCTCCTCCCAAGTCCAGTGTAAAATGCAGCTGGCCAGCTTTCTGAGGATCCTTCCCGTGGTGGGATTCTCAGGCAGCAGAGAGTCACCAAAACCACTGATCTTTGCACAAAGCATATTTGGAAGAGGTGCAGGTGATTGTCAGCTGTGGGCCACACTGGTCTCCAGTTGCTTCAGTGAATCTTTTGCCATCAGAGTGCTCCAGTTTGCATCACCAGGCCCAGCACTGGTGATCCCTTTGTCTAAAGGAGCATGAAGATCTCTTTTAGCTATCATTTCCCTTAAGGTCCTAGTTTATCTGCTAACAGCCTTCTTGTGTGTGATGACTTGTGTAAGGCCATAATTCATACAGTGAAAGTAACAACTTCATCAGTAAGGCATGAAAAAATGATCAGACAAGCATTCTGGCTTCTGCTTGTTCCTGTATGGTAAATGTCCTGTTAGAGGTCACATAGTGATGTGAAAGTAAAATGAAGGACAATGGGATTGGCATGATCAATTCTTTTAGTCTTTTGAGCCATTAAGTGTAGCCTCACTTGACTGTCATGTTAGGGTTAAGGATCAAAGAAGAAAGTTTAAAGTAAATGCAATGAAGCTACTATTACGTAAGTCCCTTTTAGCTAAATACAAACTTCCCCCGCCTTTACTCAAAGTAGGCTCAGCAGTGTGTATAGCATGCAGTTTCTATGAAAAAGGCCCACGAAGATAAAAAGCCCAACTGCCAGCACAAACTCTGCACCTAACAGTGAAATGGGCTCTTGAGTACCTGAAACACACAGCTGCAAGTAGGGAAAAAGTGTAGCAACAAGAGTACCACATATGAGTGCCATTCTTTCCCTTTCAACCTTTAAGCAGCATTTCCATTAGCTGGGTAAAGTCACCTTATTATAAATGTTAGTTCAGCTTTGGTTTGAGTAATTCTGATTGAGTAAATCTGCACAGTTCTGCTTTGTGCAGGTTCTATTTTAGCAGGTTTCCTAAAATTAGTTTAATCATTTTAATACAGTTTCTCTTCTGTACATATCTAGATGACAAAACTGCTACTGTATTCAATGCTTTTTTGGACTGTCTTAACAAAGTCACAAAAGAGAAAATTGACATTGGAACTAGAAAATTTTACCAAGCATTCTTTGGCTTTTACAGAAGGGTTGGAAAAAAATATATATGACAGGAATGCAGCCTTCACTGATTTTAAACTTCTAGGGTAAAAACTTCCAATTTCTTTTAAGAACTGTTTTAACTCCTTATTGCATAAAAGTTGAACTGATCATGAATAAAGGTTTAGTGCAATAATGGTGCCATGTAACACTATCCCCCCTTCTTCAGTGGATAAGCTGGCCCAGTATTACTGCTTTAACTTTTTCTCTGGGAACTTCCCTCATATACTACTAATTTAACTTCCATTAAAATAAAGTAGCCTTCCTCTTCCTCCAGTCAAAGATAACTACAACTTAAATACAAATGTGTGCTATGCAAAGTGGTGGGTGAAATCACAATGCTGCCAGTCTTGTTATTAGGATTGTAAATATGGCAGCCACAGTTGCAGAAGCCACTTTGGTTTTTATTTTTCCAACAGATTTTAGCCAGAATTTTTGGGGAATAAGAAGGCCAGCTCACCCTTTCATGACCTTAATCAACCTCACTCTGTCCATTCCTGGAATAGCTGAAACTAGATGATTTACATGCAGCTAAGCTTGAAGTTTGCCCACTGATAAATTTTTGATCAAAAGGGAAAAAAGTACCGTATTGAGGAAATGGTTATATTTTCTTCTGTCTGCCTAGATGTATTTGTAATGCTTTATCCTGTGTACCTAGCTGCAACCATGCATAAGGTTTGCATTTTTCAGTTATAACAAAGGCATGTTGGAACGTTTAACTAGATACATAGAAAGGTGTTCTTTGTTACAGTTCACTGAACTAACCCATCTCATTTGTGAATCATTAATGATACTGACTGCTGGGTAAATTTACTTTGGTTGTAAATCTATAAATGGCATGGGAAGATGTGGTAGAATGATTTTTCATACTTAGCTTTTAAATGCGAACATTATAGTTTCAAGGAAGGTAAAGGAAAAATACAAATTAACATTTTGGAAGGAGATATTGCAACCTTAAAAGAGCTAACATTTTCCATTCTCTAAGATTAATTTTACCATTCTGTATCTTGTAGTTTATTGCAGTAAGTGAGTATACACAGTCATGCACAAGTTGTCCACTTTAAGACTGTCTGTTATGGGAGAAAATTTTTAAAACTGCTTCTCAAGGGGTAACAGTGGGTAACAGAAACAGTCTAAAAATCAGGGAATTCAAAACACATGTGATGTTACTTGGAGTTATAAAGTGATCCAAGGTAGGAAACAGCAAGTTTGAATGCGAAGCATTTTCTTGAGGATCACGTTAAGAATTTTCCTGAGGATCACGGTCTAGGAAAACGGTCAATTTTGTGTTCATATAGACATCCTCACTCTTATCTTCAAATATAAGGTATCGTATAATTAGGTGCAGTAAATACAAGTAGATACATATTCAGAATGGAAGAATTATGTTTATTTTTTTCCCCTCTTATTGACGGAGATTGGTGTACATAAAGCTTTATTTAAGTGTTTTCCATTAGGGCAGAGCTGGTATTAATTCACAAATACAGCGGGCTTTGGCACAGTTGTATGGGAGAATTCATAGCTGTAAGTACATACAAGCAATGAATTAACACTGTCTCTCCCACCCCCCAAATTTTCCATCTTGTGAGAATTTCTGATGTTTCAAAATGGGATTTTGTTCTGAAACAGGAAAACCCCAAACACCAACACTTTATCAAATAAAAAGTTTAGACAGCTTTCATTCAGAAATTATGTTCTTTGGAGGAATAGACCTGTCACATAATTCTTTACTACACTTGACTATTTTGCTGTAGGATAGTTTGCAGGACATCATGAAACACGGGTCCAGCTCAAGCACACAGGAAAAAGCACATGGCTTTGAGGTATTTTGAGCCATGTTACTCTCCACTGCATATGGAACTTCTATACTTCTTTTATACTTCTCATTTTAAGAGCTCTCCATTAAAAAAGAAAAACTGAATTTTGAAACACTTGAATTCAGCAACTCTCAGTTCTTCATGGTAGCTTATAGAATTCACTAACAATATCTGCTAAACCACAGAGCAAGTTTCTTACATTAAATTAAGATGCAGTGTAAATAAGATTGCACTGGGCAAAGTTTATTTTTAGCAAAACTCTACAAGATCATATATATAAGTGTCAGCGACTGTGGGCTTAGTAGTTTTTATCTGCTCATGGTTGACACAGAGCCAGCCATGTTAATAATTTCATAGTAAGATCAGCTAGGACCATTATTTTCAAAGGTCTCTTTGCAATCCTGTAGCAGGATTTTTCTGCACTTAATTATTTTATTAGTTTGTATTTTGTCCTTTGATTTCTAGTCCAATATGTGGGTGTGGTACGAGGTAATTTCTTA
Source organism: Rhagologus leucostigma (assembly GCA_013397725.1). NCBI lineage: Eukaryota > Metazoa > Chordata > Aves > Passeriformes > Rhagologus > Rhagologus leucostigma. Next base: position 359,791 of record VZTD01006133.1, on the reverse strand, counting down.
TATTCTGAGCATGCTGGATTCTTAGGATGTGTTTTGGACATACATAAGCATGCATCAACTTCTGTCTCTAACTTTTGTTTTCATTTTGTCTAATGCGGAGTTTTAAAAAATGCTCTTTTCCTTACATTAAGTGCTTGAGTATGTTAGAAACAATAACCAGACAAAAAAGCAAAATGCCTTGATATGTTGTACTGTCAAATCACATGACCAAAGAAACCCATTAAAATTAAAAATTATCACAGCACAAAAATGTAATTAAGTCTTCTTCTTTTATTTGTGTCTCCACCCAGCGTGTAAGCACACACTGAGGCATTCATTTATCTCGACAAATCTCTAGCCTCACCATGACAATAACTTAATCCAGACTTAAAACTCTGAGCCAAGTGGGGTTTTTTGAGAAATCTCTGAGGGGCTTTTTTCTTATTTCTGTTTCTAATTATATGAATCCATACAAATACAAGTAGTTTTATGGTGAAGGACAACAGCCGGAGCAGTTCTCTTTAAAGGCATCTGACAATAATATGTTCTACAGGTAATGTAATGGAGTTGTGATTTTCCAGTTTTATTTTGTACCATGCACATACGCCTTTCACTTTTATCTTTTACATAAAATAGAATGTTATGAAACAGGACAAAAATAACTTATGATTGTATGAAAAATAACTGTAACAAATCACGAAATTATACATACTAGTAGAGCAAAAGGTGTAATTAATTCTTTTGAATTTTTGTTTTTTCATGACATGCAACAGACATTTCTTCAGACTAAGATATATCAGCCAGATATACAGTATGGCAAATTAAGATCATATGTATATATGTAAGCATGTATAAATATGTAGATTACTCTGTAAGGTTTAGGAAAAACATAATCCCACTTTCTCTCCTCACCAAAGTGCTTTGTGTAAAAAATATTACACAAGATGCTGCTTTTTGTACAGAACAAAAGGATTTCTTTTTCTTAAATAAAAGCTCAGCTAATTTTAAATTGTGGTCTTTTGCTTTTGCTTTACCTGCTTCAAGGAAATATATATATATATATATAAAAAGCCCCAAACCAATAACAAAATTTCATACAAACAAGAAAAAAAGTGCCGTTTTAAAAAAATCTGCTATAAAATTACACAGGGAAAACAGGGAATAAACAGTTAAAATGTAATCCTTCTACTCATTCACACCTTTTCAAGAAAAGCTGAAAAAAAAAATACAGTGTGACAGATGGCCTTAGCAGTGCAACGCTTCAGCATCTGGTAGTAGTAAACCACAGTGCCTATGTGTTTGTGTGTATACATACGTAGAAAGGGAGATCCAGATACACCCGTGCACTCTCATACACTTCCACTTGTACACATGCACTTTGAAACTGTATTTTAAACTCCAGTGTAGAACCATTTCTAATGCACATATAAATAGACCACTGAGCTGGGAAACAGGTGAATTGTACAAAAGAATCATTGTAAATAATTTCTTTTGAATATTGTTTCATGTCCACAGTCTAAAATACCTTCATCTCTTATATATGAATCCCTTTAAAAAGTTAAAAATACAACACGTAGAATAACAACACAAAAATCACTGAGGCACAAGTATTTGCAAATAACTCGGTTATGCAGATAAGCCACAAAATTGTATTTTCTCAAGCACCATTTTTCACTGTGACAAACAGGATTCCCTGTTTAAATATCCAATATCCAATGGGGCTTTTTATGCAATTGCCCTCAGTGATTAAACTGATGCCTCAAAGTCAGTCCAACTCCAAAGAGAATAATGAAATAATAGTGAAGAATCCTCTTTGTCTCTGAATGACAAGTAAACAAAGGCATACTTTCTTACAGACTGGTAGCCCATATTCATGTGCTTGATTTGACTGTACTCTAGGGCCTTCTTTTTAGGATTAAGGCTCATGGAAATCTGTAAATATATGTATTATATGTATGTGAAAGAATGAATTAATGACTTGCAAAGCTTTCCTTTTTTAAATGTAACTGATGAACCCTCAAATTAAAAATGCCCTTTTTGAATTCTGTACTCTCACTTTCCCTTTGGTCAGCGTGTTTCAGAATGTATAATCCCCCAACTCTACGGAACAACTTTCAGATACTAGAAAAAAATATTTCAAAAGGTTTAAAAGTCAAGGTGGTACAAGATCTGAAGACAGCAACAATTATTTCAGTTTTTTAAACAGCAAGGGACAAATTCTGGACAATCATGTGCTTAAAACAATTTTGAAGGATTTATATATACAAAAGTATACAGGTACATGTGTATGTACATGCATATGTCCACACGTAGTCTGATCCTGCCCTTGCTGACTTTGGTGGAACAAAACACAATTCCACACATATGAAATTGAAGTGTTCAGTGTGACTAATTATTCCTACTGAACCAAGTTACACTTGTGTAGTGACCACAGAATGGGCTTTAAGCACAAAATTAAAGCTTTATTAAAAAGTAAAACTTGTGGTCAATGCACATTAATACAAAAGGACTGTCTTTTTGATTGCACATGTATAGCTGTGAGGGATGCCTGGTGTCATTTAACCCAATGTAAATCACATATGGGAACATCTAGACCTCTTAGTGCAAGCTGGAGCAGAGGGACGCATTCACTTGTGATGTGAGAAGCAGAATAAAAGGGGGAAGAATTTAGCACAGAATTAGTTGTATTTTAGTCACATTATTTCTCGTTGAACTTCATTTATGTGCATGGTTTATCCATCTATTCTATGTATCGGATGAAAATCTCTCCATTAAATATTTAAGCACATGTATGCACGTAAGAATATACTTCATGAATACAAACCTCAAAAGATTGCCTGTGTTCACAAACATCTGGACATAAATTCATCTATTCCACATAATGGCAGATTAAATTATGAATTTGACCCAAACTGGACTGAACAACTCTCAAAAACTTGCCAGGGAAAAAAAAGCTTGTATAAATATTTTTTTTAAGTGTACCTTTTTAGGAAAGTGATTTCAGAAGCATAGTTATGGTCCAGCCTGCAAGAATGAACTTCAAATTTCTGTCCTTACTCTATCAGGTCATGAGAATATTAAGATGCACATTACAAGTAAGAAGACCACAAAATGGATGAACAGGAATTAAAACCTAAAAACTCAGTCTTATTGATGTAAGAATTGTTCTCAAGGTATGTAGGATCACAGTGATGACACCTCCACTGCAAAACACTGGTTTTAACTCATAACCTTGTATGTTTCATGAAGGACAATCTCATTTGTTTGCCTCCTGCACTAAATTTGAGGACCTTGAGCCTGACACTAAGCAGAAAAATCAAAACCACCAAACCAGTCCAGTTTTATCTCTCTCAGTAACCAGAGGAAACATAGTACACTTAAGAGTAGTTCTTCTTTCTGAAAACGTGTTATGGAAAAAGATTAGGGCAACAAAATTTTAATTGTATCAGTACAGATAGCTTTTTAAAAAAATGTGTGGAATTTTAGGAAGAATTTTTCCTACAAAATATTTTAAGCCTTCCTGCAGAATCCTATAGCACATATAGCAACAATGCTCTACAATCTAACTGAAAAGCAACTGAAAGTTAAAATGCATTTATTCTTATCTAGCAGGTGTGCTAAATAGAGACAAAATCAACGTAACTTCTTGTGTATTTAACCCTTCTTATTCATACTTAAAGCACTGGGTCAGAACGAATATTGGGAAAATAGTAATAGCCATATTGTATGGGTTAAAATACAGAGGGAAGGAAAGGACACCTAACCTGAGGCCTGTAAGAAGTCCAGTACCAACAACCTTTGATCCAAAAAGAAGCCACACCAATGCCTCCAACAGGTAGTGCCAACATGTATGTCTAATTTCTCTCCCTTTTGGATACTGGTGTGTGGTTAACTTTGGAACAATCACATGCAAACAGGTTGTACAAAAACTGTATGCCTTTGAAATGTTTGTAGTATGCTCTGGTTTTACTTCTTTTCCTTTTTGAAAAAGGAATTTTCTAAAGCTGTGTTCTTCCATACGTGCACCCATTCAGCTTGAAAGGATTACAGCCAACAACCAGTTTTCGTATTTGGTCTCTGAATTCCCTTTGAGAAATTAAAAAGAAGAAATAATAAAAAAGTATAGTTGCTGTACCACAGATGAGAAGAAAAGAAACAATTTCTAAAGAAAAGAAACAATTTGGCAAAGCTTGCTTTCTCCAAACATTCTCAGTTGGCTGCTTGATGAAATGAAGAATGCTTGGTAATTGCTATTTTCCTCTCCATTATGTATGTATATCTAGTCATATCCCCATACATACATGGCAGTTTCATGGAGAGAAAAAATTTATAGGGAAATACCAGAAGGGCAAGATGAAACAGAATCAAGTTCTTGTAACTAGATATACATTACTTTAGCCTTCAGTGTATACAGAAGAAAGCTGGCTGGAACAACGATCCACTGCATTTACTTGTAGGAAACTGCTGTCCTCTGGCATGCTGCAAGCTGAATCACCAAAGATACCTACAGACCCTGCTGCAAAGTCATACACTGGGAAAACAAAAACAAAACAAAAACAAAAGCCAAACAAAAAAACTCCAGTTAGTAAGTAGGATAACTATATCATGAAGCATGTCCTAGTCCTTTTGCATAGAACTGGATATGGTTTTAAATCAAATACACAAATAAAATAAATAAGCCAACATATGTATGAAATTAATCACGTAACTTACTGCTTACCAAGGGAGGAATTTTCAGTTTTGTCAGAATCAAGTCTGAAGTAGAGCAGACTTCATTGCAACTAACACCTCCCCATTTAATGGGTGTTAAAATTGTGATAATTTTAAAAATAAACTTCATGCTTGTTCAACGAATTTCATCATATTGAACACAGGATAGAAGACAACAAAATACTGTAGAATGTATTTGTTGTAAAATAGACCCTGGCACAGAAATTACTACCTTTTACAAGTGGCAGTAGTAAGCACAAAGAGTAACTGTTTTCAGACACACTCCCATCTTTTGGATAACATGTTTACATACTGTGAGACGCCTCTCTGAAATTACAGGTGCACTGGCTTTGCAATACACTACTGAAGGACCAAGACATAAAAGGGGCTTCAAAGCACAATAAATGTTAAGTGGATTCATCCTGTGTGGAAGGACAGTAAAAGACCTGGGCATTACTTGTGCCCTAAGATTAGGCTCAGTGTCTTGTGCTGATCCTTTGCACAGAGATAACTTTCACCCTTCCAGAGCAGCATGCAAGTCCCTTAAGTACTTTTCGTCTAGGCACAGACTAAGTTAAGTACACACAGACGAGTGTGCATCCAGGCAGTTTTTGTCACGGAAACGTGAATAAATGAAATTCAAGACTGATAAAAACCAAACATGCACAAAGCAAAATCAGTGGTTTGAATCATCTCAGGTCTCTGCAACAATATGTGCAGTGGAGTGGAGTGGCTGCACAAACATCACAGAGGGCTCAATGGACTGTATTTCAAAGCAAATACATGAGCCAGAGACTGCCCGAGCCTCACAGGCTAAAACCTTAAGAAGCCTTCACCAGTGTGAAGACTGCGCACAGGCCAGTTGTTACCGTCACCTGTGACGACTGCCTGCCTCCCAACACCAACCACTCCACAAAGGTCTGAAAACTATCTCCTCTTTGTGAAGAGTCAAATCTGTCATGACATGTCCCACCCAAATACACAGCTCAAGAACATCTGCCAAAGTTCACAAACTGTACACAATCATCCACGGAATCACCAGCTGTTATTTACCTTTGATACCAGAATGACCTGAAAAACTTCGATGGAAAATGCCAAGCCCTGCCTGGCTCACTGATGTGGGAGCTAAGCAGTCTTCAACAGGAGGAACCACATTGCAAGAAACACTGTCTTGTATGTTCTTCTGAGTGTCAGCATAATGTGGAGGGCAGAAAGTCTGAAGCTGCCCATAGAAACCTAGAACGAGAAGCAGGCCATCAGTAAAAGACCTGGACAGAGATACAAAGGATAGTATGTGGAACCATGGCCATGAGAGTGACAAAAACTTCAACTGCCCTACCACCAGGTCTTCAATAATTTTAAACAAATAAAGCAGTACTGATATGATGCTCCCTAAAACTTCCTCAAGTTGCTACTGATTTCAAACACAATCTGCTACGTGGACATCCTGATTCCGCCATGACCCGTGAGAGGCCCTGACTGACTAGAACCCAGAATTTTTCAGGCAATTCCTCCCTCTACTGTGCAGTCCTGTGTCTGAACTGGTACTCTCCAGAGTCACACTGTGCATCTGCCTGAAAAATCTAATAAAATGCTAAATTCAAAATAAAATAAGATTACCCAAGCAAAGTCTGAATAAAATCCAAGGGTCTATCACTGATGCTAAGAGAGCTGGCTGATAGTAAGGTCATGCATAGAGACTGAGCAAAAAATTTTTTATGATGGAAAAAGAGTATAGGAAAGTAATGTAACTTTCCTAGATACAAGTTCTTTGCACAGTTCAGTGTCAATTACCCATCTTTTAAAACAGAGAGCCATAAAAAAGAAATAAGCATATGTAGTTCTCTTCCCCTCAGTTATTAGCAATATTCTAAATGTCTTTGTGTGCATCTGCAGTGCATCAAGCCACAGTGCAGAGGTCTTAGAACTGGAGCCCAACATCACACAGCAAAATTTCCTAACTTGGTGTCTTTGTTCACATATGCCATGGCCAAGATAATCTATAATAGAGCTGAATGTAGGATAACATGAAAACATATCCAATTCAGGCAGTAGATCCTGACCATACTTGAGGTATCTATTAGGGAACTAACTGTAGCATCAGTTTTCTGTGTTTCCATGCAGCTAATAAAGTTCCAGCAACTGAACATTTCAGCTGCAACTCTGATTAAACTGTTTAAAACACACACAACCACAAGGTTGCATCAGTTGTGTTTCTTTGAATCAGTACACTACAGCCAAGATTCATGATGTCAAGGTACAGAACAAACAGCTACTCTGATGACATGACAGCATTACTTCCTTAGGAAAGTGAAATATTTTTGAATATGGTAAAACAGCTGTAAGCTGTAAGAATTGCTTCTAAAAGTAAGACTTTCTTGTTTTTTATCACATAAAGAGCCTTGTCCTGAGAGATGCTGAACATCTAAAAAGCCCTGGCAGACAGCTCAGCTGGAATTCACATGTGCAGTTGTGGTCCATGTACATTTGTAATAGCATCCTTATCCTATTGAACTGTTGTGGACAAAGATTTCATTACAGATATGTAATGAATGACTACCACAACTGTAATTCCCATGAGGTGAGAAGTTTCTGATGGACATCTGTTTCCTCCTCAGTCATCTCTATGCCTGTCACAAGAAATCAAGAATATTTTCTAAAGAAAATCATTATAGTTGCCATTGAGAAATATACGCCATGCGTGAATAGCCTTTGCTGCTACGGCGTGTAAAAAGTCCAGCTGTCTTCTGTCTGAAATCCTTCAAGATAGTGTTTCTTTGTGGTATATTTCTGCATGTCCACTAGGCAAATTACACAAACACCAAGTAACCATCTGGCTGTGAAGAACAAAAGGAAAAGAAAAAGTAAGAGAGAGATCTAAGTCACATACCATACTAAGAGACTGATTTGCAAATGTGAAAAGAATGTAAATATTTCTGTTTATTAAAATCCTATTATTTGTAATTTAAAGATAGCTGTTACTAGTAGAGCTGTCTGTACAGAGGCACTAATATAACTAACTTGCATCAGCTAACAATTTTTTTAAAGAAATGACAATTTTTCTTTTTTTTAAATGAATAGTTCGCATGATTTTACAGCTCCGGTCATCAGCTTAACTCGCAAACACATGTGACCACAGTTACAGACACAATTTTAAAGGACAGCCAGATTTCTAGTGCAAAAATGTTGACAGTATCAGTGTTGCGGTGGCTCAGTCCACATTACACACCCCACATCACTGTGCCAGAAAGTTCTCCCTTCGTCGGTACCCCATTGGCCCCCGGTCCTCTCCCCCCTCCCCTCCCCTCTTCCAGTGGCCTTCNTGTCCACCTGCGAGGGTGAGACTGTGTGTTTGCGTGGGTGCTGGCAGAGCACCGCCAAAGTGTCTCCACAAGGGACACTGTGGGAGAAACGCGGCATCGCTCCATTGACCCCACACCACCGTGTTACCTGGCACATCAAACAGGGACCTTGGCTGGAGTCCCTGAGTAGTGTCCCTGGCGAGCAAAAGCTCCTAGGAGTCGCGATTCAGCACCTCTAGGACCCCAGAGGGAGATCTAAGTTATATTAGACCTGCCCGGACGGACGTCTGGCACCCCTCTCAGCGTGAGAGAGCCGGTCGAAAAACGGAGAACCATCCACCAAAAATTTTTCTTTTACCCGGGAGCTGGAAGCCAGAAGGGCTCAGTGGCTGGAGCCAGGAGGGATCAGTGGAGCCTGCGTGAGGGCTCAGCAGATAGCTTTGGAGTCAGAGTGAAGCCGGTGAAACTCATGGGTGAGTGAAGCTTGGGAAAGCTCTTTCGGGCCCCTTTTTACCTTTTCTTTTGCTAGCTTTTTTCTCTCGGTGGCTGGGTGAGGTTTTTCTGGGGAAAGATGGGTGCTAGAGTCATTGTTCCTCAGAGGAAGGTTTTTCTCCAAGTTAAGAGTACCCTAAAAGTGAGGAAAACCCAGTTCTCTAAGAGACTCTTAGAACGTTTTATGCGGTGGATTTTCTTTTATTTCCCTAACATTTCAGTTGATTCAGTTAAGAATCCGGCGTTCTGGGATCGGGTTATTGAGAGATTAGCGTTTCTGAGGCAAGGCGGGGATGATTCCGTCAGGAAATTTTTTCCTTTGTCAGTTTTAATTTATAAAGCAGTTTCAGAATCAGAGAATGAAGTTAAGATGCCAGAAGATTTGGATTCCCAGGTTGAAGACACCCCTCCCTGCCCCGCAGAGCTCCCTGCCTGCAGGTGGCACGGCCTCGCGTGGTTGCTCCCGTGCCGGGGCACATCCCCTGAACTGAGTCCACAAAATGGCGTCGGCCATGTGGTCGGCTCCGCCACCTTGTCTTCCTCTCCTGCTTCGGGTTTTCCCGCCCCTGCCCCAACCACACAAGATGGCGCCGACCACGTGTTCGCGGCAGCCCCTCAAGATGGCGCAGACCACACGGTCCCCTGTGAACCCCCCCCACCTCTCCCCACACACGCCATCGCGCCCAGCCCCTCTGCTGCGTCGGTGGGCATGCTCACATCGGGCCCCTCCCCTGCGTCGATGAGTGTAACCGCGCCGGGACCCTCCCACCTCACCGGGAATCCCTTTTGTACAGCAGACCCACAGGGAATCCCTTTCGCAGGGGTTCCACCCACACCCCCGCCCCCTCCATCAGCAGCTCCTCCCACAACCACGCCTCCCCTTTCCGTTCCCACGCCTCCCTCTTCGGTTCCCACGATCCCACAAACCAGGAAGAGATCAGAGACTGGGAATTTATGGCAGCCCCAGTCACATACAATAGAGTGAGACTGAATCCCCAGTGGGAACCATTCCCCCACGCCAACTTAAGGGAGCTGTGTAAGGCGGCGAAAGATTTCAGGTCGGAATCCCCCTACTTTAAAAGTCTAGTACAGGCCACTTTCACCACGAATACCTTAGTGCTGCATGATATAAAAAGGATCATGTCTTGCCTGCTGTCTCTGACTGAATATCTGTTGTGGGAGAGAACATGGAAAAGGCTGCTCCGGGGTCTCAGCACGAGTTACCAGAGAGATCCCAACAGGCCAAACTTAACCCAGGAGCAACCTCGAAAAGCCTCAGGATCAGGCCCGGACTCTCGCGGAGCCAGACCTGGGTGATTTAAAGCGAGCCACAGAAAGAGATTTGTCCCTCACCCCCACGAATTCCACCCCCTCTGTTAGCTTCTCCCATGTAAAGCAGGACCAGGGGGAATCATTCACCAAATTTGTAGACCAGTTAAAGAGAGGTGGTGGAGGTCCAGGTGGAGAGCATAGAAGCTCAAAGGGAATTGCTTAGGACTTTAGCAAGAGATAATGCCAGTTATGGCAGACAGACGTCACCCGTGTCGCCTAATTTGGGAGACTGAAATATGTCCATGTGTCAGTAGACACCTTCTCCGGAGCTGTTTTTGCATCTGCCCATGCAGGAGAAAAGGCCAGAAACGTAACAAAACACTTTCTCCTTGCCTTTTCTACCCTGGGCGTGCCTAAAGAAGTGAAAATGGACAATGGTCCTGCATATGTTTCCAACGAACTACACGATTTCTTTAGTCAGTGGGGCATCCAGCACACCACTGGCATACCCCACTCCCCCACAGGACAGTCTGTTGTTGAAAGGACCCACCAAACTCTCAAGAGGGTCCTTGACCAACAATGTGGAGGTGCAGAGATTAATTCTCCTGTTGTGAGACTCTGCAAAGCTCTCTTTACCATCAATTTCTTAAACAACTCCTTCTCAGAACCTACCCCGCCCCATATTCCGACACTTTACCAGTTCGACACAAGCCGAATTAAAAAAACAACCACCAGTGTTGGTCAAGGATCTGGAGAGCTGTCAAATTCAGGGACCCTTTTCACTCATCACCTGGGGGAGGGGATATGCTTGTGTTTCCACACAACCAGGTTTGAAATGGGTGCTGGGAAAGAATATAAAGCCCTACTTTGGACCACCGACAACAGCTCCTGATGGCACAAGAAAAAACACAAAAAATTGTGACGCTGAACCCAACAAGGACAAGACAAGTGCTGCCTGGAGGCGACATCGACACAAAGTGACAAGCCATGTGAACATCTAATTTGTGCCCCCTCCAGACAGTTTAAAACCCCCTGAACCACTCTGACCTTCCTTCATGGTTTCCCCACCCAAATAATCCTTTACCTTTCCCATACCCCATTCCTATCTTTTTTTTGAAAAGGGAGGATGGAAAAGGGAAATCAATGAACAGAGAACAAACATTTCCAATTTCATGTATTTTCCACTAGTGATTTGATCTTTCAGTAATTTTGCCATGATTCTAAACAACTTTGTTTGAGACCCTTACAGAGACACCTACCCCAACTCCCCCATGGAACCTGGCACTTGTCACCCTGCCATCTTCTAGACATCCCTAATCCAAGCAAGTACCCAGAGACGCTGCTGTGGCTACGGGTGCTGTGGTTGATAGGAGTGTGGAAATCGCAGCCTTGTTAGCCCAGAAAGGTCCACCGCATCCAGCACTGTCAGAGGAACTCGGGACTTGTTGGGACTTTGGGAACTTGGGGGAGGGGTTGCCTCCTTTTGGGGGCTTTGCAGGTGTTTCAGGTTGTTTTGTTATTTTTTCGTTGCTTGACATGTTGCCACAATCCTGGACCCTCACTGTTAAAATATGTTTTTTCAAAAATACCCTTTCCCCACTCGAAGAAAGTGGAAGAACGGTTCCCACCTTGGTTAGTTTCAAGTAAGTGGGTGAAGCCTTCTTTTAAAACAAATTAGGGGGAGATGTTGCGGTGGCTAAGTCCCCACTACACACCCCACATCACTGTGCCAGAAAGTTTTCTCTTCATCAGTACCCCACTGGCCCCTGGTCCTCTCCCCCCTCCCCTCCCCTCTCCCACTGGGCCCTGTTATGTCACTCAACCTTGCCTCTACCCCCTAGCCCTCAGATTATTGGTTACTGATGCTCTGCCCACCCCTGGGACCCCCGGGGTAAAACCCCACATGTGCGATTGTTCGGGGTTCTTTGCCTCTGTTCCCCTTTGAGTGCGTTTGTTCTCGGTCCGTGGTGCGGACCCAATAAACGCCTCAGAATTGCACGCAAAGAATCCCTCCTGTCTCTTCGTCTCCGGAACGCGCACAGACTGTGCGTGTGAGTGGCTGCTTGTGTCCACCTGCGAGGGTGAGACTGTGTGTTTGCGTGGGTGCTGGCGAGGCACCACTAAAGTGTCTCCACAGGGGACACTGTGGGAGAAATGTGGCATCGGTCCATCGATCCCACACCACCGCATTATATCAGACACATGCAAAAGCAAGTCAGCTATGCCCACGCCCAAAGAAGTTTTACCTTACTCTATACTACAAGCACAATAAATTTTCTCACTGTCAAGAGGGCACTTCTGTTGCTTTTCTTTCGTACCTTGCACATCTCTTCTGGCTTGTCTCACAGCAAGCAATACCTTATTCTTGCAGCTGCCTGTGCACTGTAGATGCCTGCGTCTTCAGACACCTCTCTTGAGAGTAGTTTTTCATGGTTGAAAAGAATCACCAGTACAATACAGGTGCTGGGCCAATTTTTGCAGATTTCCAGCACCTATACTGTCTTCTGTCTACAAACACATATTACATTGGTATACAACAGCATCTAGCTGGGAAGTTGCCATTCCAGTCTCCAGGTCAAGGTAGTTTCAGATTTGCCGAATGGTAATCCAATAAAAGATACTACAATCTAATGGAAGGAAAAGAAGAGCTTCACTTCTACAGCTCAGTGAGGCATCTAACATCATCACTTCCAAACATTCCATGCAGCAAAGGTTGTGGTGAATTTCACAAGAGCAAGAAAATGGAATATTTAGTCGATTACATAGTAATAACTGAAGCAATAGAAAGCCCTCTCTGACATTACTGTGTACACTGAAAATCACTCAGAACAAATAATGAAACTTGAACTGTAGACAACGTTCTTCCAAGAAAAATACGTTTCACAATAAAAGTAACTGTGAGATACAAGAAGGCTGTCAGTCTTGGATCTCATATATAATTTCCCTCTAAAGGATAGTACTCCAAGATCACCATGATCTTCTAAGATGCTCAGGCTTTCAGAAACTGAGTCTGTTTAGAACTTGTTTTCTTCAAAAAGCTTTTGGGCAATGAAACTCTTTCTTCCTTGATAAAATCAATTTAAATGGAATTGACAAGTTTAAGACTACATACTGAGGCAAATTGTCACCATTGTCTGGTGGCAGATTGAGCTGAAGTGGCTATAGTTACAGCACTTTAAATCTTGAAAAGGCAAGTTATGAACTGCAGTAGATAGAAATTAACAGAACTTCCCACAGCCACTTCTTGTATACAAAATAGTATGGTCTGGAGATAACTCCATGGTGTTTTTCTGCATTGTAATGCTGTGACCAAGGAAGACAGCAATCTTTGTATTGCTACTGGGAAAACATGAACTCTTGAAACATCTGCTTTTGAGAGAGAAAGTTTAGGTAAGCCTTTAAGGCACACAGGACAACATTTTCAGTGTAGCATATAGGATGATACAGCTGTGCTTAAGCTGGAGGGAGTACATTCTGACAAAACACCTTGTACAGTGACAATAGGTTACTCGATCTTTGAAAAAACATTTAATACCCACATTGTGGGTATTGAATTGTACTGTATTATACCTTTCAATACTAAAAAAAAATTAAGTAATTAAAGTTCAGGCTACATTGTCTTCATACTAGTTTTAAGTGCAAAGATCTTCAGAATTTGAACTTTGAGTTGTTATCCATGTGCATGTAATTCCTCTCAGCAGTGTCTATTTTCAACACAGGCTTTCCTAGGAGAGTGGGGCAGACACAGTAATGCTAACGTGGGACTAAGTATGGTACATGTTTAAGGTCCAAGCCCTTGAAGTCAGCATTTTTTGATCTCAGAAGATAGTATTAAATTGCATCTTAAATTTGGACGTGTAATAGGGCTTCAATTCAAATGTGGCATTCACTTAGATGAGGGTCTCTATTGGGCCTTCTTCTTATAAAGAATGATGACCCACATCTTTTGTCCTTTTAAATCCTGTTTGGACTGTAGGAGAAGGAGATGGGAACACAGTAGCACTGTTCTGGCCTACCCTAAAGAGAAGATGCCCAAGGAGATATGAAGGTTGCTGCATAGCCCGGAGCAATTCTGTGTGGACCAACAATTAATCCAAGGTGATTTGTGAACCCCTGGGAGGCAGGATTCTTTGGTAAGTCTTCTACTTTGTAGCAACTGGTTGTGAACCCAGCTTCTAGGATTCCTAAAACTGCCACGACCACAAGAGGAAGAAGGTGATAAAGCTATCTGTATAACTGAAAGACAATTTTTGTTCCAGGCAGGAATACAGACCTTAATGTCTCAATGCCTTTCCAGAAGATGAGTTCTTTACAAATGTTCAGCAAAATATGGAATCAAGTAAAATGTTTTGTAGTGTGGAAACAGAAGGGCTAACCTTGATCCCTTCATGCCCTGCACTAGGAATTTACTGGACCTGTTCTGCCATGTTTTCGCCTATGTCATATGACAGTGAACTGTATATTAATAAATTTCACCCTGTACTCTGTTGGCCATACATTATTAGTGAAACTTCTATCAGAGAATATAGAAAGCCAACAATAACTGCTTACATCCACTGGTAAATTTCATGTTCTTCTAGTACTAATCAGTGCTGCAAAGAACTACTACTTTCTGGAAGAAAACCATCGGTCTCAGATCCTGCTCCTGTGTGGTCTAGTATGATACGAAGAATGTAACAGGATTGGCACCTTCCTTTCTCTCCTTCACATTTATTAACTAAGGGAGATGCCTGTTTCCTCTCTTTGCCTAGAGAGACTGCTTTCATCAGTGGAAGAAAATAAAAGAAGCCTTGCTTTTCCCAAGGTGTTTCCTAGGATATCTACAATGATAATTCTCAGGAAGCCTGATCAATAAGCAGAATCCTAAGACCTTTAAAAGTCCAGTCTGCTATGTACCTTGTATCTATAAATATGGCAAACTATATATTTAAACACTTGAGAGGAAACAGCAATACTGCTGTCAACACACTCCTGAAATGTTAAGGTAATTAGCATTCAGTCTCCACACCAGCCAGGAAAAACAAACAAACAAAACAACCCACGAGCTGTTAATTTTCTTCTTAACTACAGAAGTAATATACAGGATTGAAGAGAGAGAAGTCCTGTAGAAGCTGATTACACAGTACAAGTGGGAAGCCAGCTGCCAGCGTCTTCCGTGCTTACAGAAGAGTTCTCCATCTCCCCACAAGCGCAAGGGAGAAAAGTATCTTACCTCTTGAAACCTGGTTAACACTTATGTGCTACATCAGGAGGGATCAGAAGTGTAACATTGGAAAATTAAAAGCCATCACAGAATTTTTTGCCATTCTGTTTCAAGAACAGCACTGAAAATCAGTCTGAAAAGAAACCTGTAACTCCATACCAGGATGAATAACAAGCTAAGGTAAGAATTTTAAGGAAGTCTAAAGGCAGGGTTCTGGAGGCTACTTCCCAGGGTCTTTCAAATGCAAAAGTGCCTTAAAAATATCAGTGCCAGTCCCTGAAGTACTTAATTGGAAGACAAGCAATAGCAACAAACAACTAACATGAGTGATGAAGATTATTCCTTCTTACCCTGAATGTGAAGGGCATTTGGCTGAAAAGAAGGGCTTTCTGCTGGCTGGTAAGTCTTCAGAGGCATTCCTGCAGGCTGTGGAAGCTGAGGAGGTTGTGGAGTCTGTCTCCGCATCATGGGATGTTGAATGGACATTCTCTGGGGGCTGATGTGATGAGGAGAAGGAGCTGGAGCAACAAACCTAGAAGTTCAAAGCCACAAAACAGTAAAATCTCCAATACATAGGAGCTAAAGATTGTTTTTACTTTATTGAGATCACTTTAGTTATTTGCATAGATACAGACTTCCAAAATAACAGTGTGCAGCCCAAATAGAGATGACATGTTTTTACATAGTGACATGTCATTAAGTTTGACAACTGGGAAATTAGCAGGCTGATTTGCCCCTTATCATGGAAAACTACTTTTAACCCACTCCTTCTGTGGGTGTGTCTAAGTCTTAATTGGAGGAGATACCTGATTTTGGAGGCACTGCCAGCTGTTCGTTGTAAGGCTTTGTATCAACTTTATCTATCAATAAATAGCTGTTCTTCCTCACTGACAGTGAGGGGTCAGTTCAGGTCACTGGTCACTGAGGAGTTAGGTATTAGGTTCAGGTCCAGGTTTCAGGCTCTAGAAATCTTTGTATGTTACACAGAGCTATTTGAAAATAAACAATCTGATGTCAGTATAATGCAGATAAGGGCAAGTGTTAAATTGCTTCCAGAATCTGACCACATCAAAATGTTAATCTGGACTCAAAGTATAAACTTACAAGCCTGCCAGAGGAGAGAATGCTTGAGAACAAAACTGGTGGTTCAGCTGCCACAGAGGTTCATCACCTCAGTGTTATGTTTTGCACGGCTCTGTCACTACTGGCACTACAAGAATACACACAACTTCTGAAGATTTTACACAAAAGTTTTATGAACTTAATTTTTTTACTGATTTTTTTCTGCATTTCCTTAAAATTGCATACCTCAAAGTACATTACAGAGAGGTCATGCGATCTTTTTTGCAGACAGAAAGCTAAGGTTGTAAGAGCTTCGGTCTGTGCCCTGAACTACTCACTAGGCTGATGGGATCTGGCTAGTTAGTGAAAGCTCAGAACAGCTCTCGGCCACTTCTTCATCAATGAGAGGAGAGCTGGAATGTTCTCAAACATCAAAAAAGAACCATGATATTTCTGCAAGAGGTGGAGTGGAAAGTGATGTGGTATTCCTGTTGCAGATCAGCCTATGTCTCCACCACTAAAAACAAGCTGCAAGTCTGCTGAGAAGGAATACCCTTCTCTGTGTGCTCAGTGGCTGCTGCTAGAAGGGATCAGTGCCTGCTGTTAACACAGTCTACCAGTGTTCTAAAGTGTGGATCTGGTCCCTGTTGTCCTGAGACTGGACCTCAGTGTACTAGATGACTTTTTTTTAACCTAATAAAAAGCATGTTTTTCCTGAAGAAGTGTAAGGAAGTTTTTATCACACTCTGAATACAAGAGAAGGTGCAACTGCAGTAGTAGCTGTACAGAACACCTCTGGGCAGGGTCATCATACAAGTTATATCTGTATTTAAATCCAAGTCACTTGAGATCTTTTATGCTGCAGCTAAGAATCCGTGCATGCCACACGTTACCTGTGTGATTTTGACTTAAATTGAAAGGTATTTACTACATTTCCGGTGACCCATAATCTACATTTGGAGTGTACACAAGTGTCAAGATTAACTTTGGATGATGTACTGCCTATTCAGTTTTCTGTGAGAAGCACATTTTTAAGCATATTAGGTAGGGTTTGGATGGTCCTGGTGCTGATGTGATATTAACTTCATAAACATATATTACTTCAGAAATGCTATATGGATTGAGGAAATACAGATGTCAGTACTGAGCCATTGAGTCTTTAATGTGTCAAATATTTCATTTTTCCAGATTACTGATGCAGAGTAGACTGAAATATATACCAGGGGGGAAGAGAACAAAGCATGCACATATTTCACAATAATACTAGGGAACAATTTTTTTAGAAAGAGAAATCAGTTGTTATATTGTGATAAAAATATCAGAGGTTTTTAAAAAATGCTGTAACTACCTGGTTATATGTCTCCTGAGCAGTAACTGGAGTTAGTTTTTTGTATAGGAGTCACATAGAAAGACTGTTATCTCCTGCCAGAGATTGAGAGCCATGCACAGACAGTCTTTAAATACTATCATTATTTTAAAAATCATGGGAAATCATCCTTTGTGTTTTCAAGATTTTTTTGTGAAAATTAAGTTCTGAAAAATTATTTTAACCAGTAGCTACTAACTGGGAAAAAATCCTTTTCAAAACTCAAGTTGGAAAGCACAGTTATACAGATTTTACATTTGATTTACCATCTAAACAACTTCCTCCCAATAATAATGCACTATATTGTACAGCCAGACAGGACTTCTTTTAAGTAGACATAAGTGGTCTTTACGATGATTTATAAATCAGTTCATGAAACCCTGCCGCATCCACGACTATAGTTATCTACTTTTTCTTTCCTTCTGCTCAACAAAAGAGAAACTTGTGCTTGTTGCAGCCCAGATTTGTCTCTGAACAAATCTCATTATATTCCTGGGAAAACAGCTAAATTAATTTTATTCCTGAAACACTCGGGACCAGCTTGTAACCACTTGGAAACTGCAATCAAGAGCTGTGGTCAAGCCCAGGTGTCAATTCAATCAGGAACCAGCCAGATTTGCAGAAAGTTGCCCTTTCCTATGCCTGATAGGTGTAGAATCTGAGCAGGAATGTTTCCAGAGCCATTAAGAAACTTTTTTCTCTTCCAATAGTAGCTGTGAAAAAGTATCCTGCTGGGGAATGACTAGATTTGGTATTAAGCAAGATAGATGACAAAGTTAGCAAAGCTTACCTGTTTTGATGAGATTAGTAAAAATGCCACATACAAAGGGGGTTTGTTAATGACCAGGACTGGTCATGACTACATGAAAAAGGAGATTTTACTCTAGCATTTCTTTACTGGAGTTGGCCCAGTCAACACTCACTACAACTACATGCACAACCTAAGCAATATGTGAAAAAGGAAGGGAAGAGGAAATCTAAGAGTAATAATACGCAGAATAAATAGTGCATTTATATAGTACTTATAACTATTAATTTAGTTTATTTTATCATGGTTGGCCACCTACAAATAAGTTCTTGGTGCACTGGAGAAAAAACCTCTTATGTCTCTGTAGCAAGGATATATATAAGATGTTTCTTCACCTAGAATCCCAAGTGCTTTGCAACTCCTCGATTTATTTTACTGCAACCAAGTATTTTTTAAAAATATATTGAAATAAGGGAAACTGTACCTGCATATAAAAGACGTAATTTACCTACCATTAATCCATGCTACACTATGGCACTAAATGCTACTAACATTAAATATTTGAGACAGGAACTATATAACTATGTTGGATGTAGTTCCATCTTCATTCTTACTTTTTTTTCTCAACTTTGCACTGTAAATTAAAGCATATGTCACCATTTAAATGAAATGAATCCTTATGGTTGCTACAGATATGTTTCTGAAGTGGAAATTGAACATTAAAGCTGAAAACTTTGTCTTTTTTTTTTCTTCTGAGCCCATAGTTTTCTTTGAACAACTTGTAAACACAATTTATTGGGCTGTTGCTCTGTTAACTGGCTGAGTCCTTTTCACTGGGCTGCAATATTTTGGGAACATAGACAGATGTTATGCAGTTCACACAGTAAGGTGATCAGGCTTTCAGCTCGCTGAGCTGAAGGTTTGCCTGAACAGAGGACTGGACTACAAGCTCCCTGTAACAAGTTGCCATCTCCAACAGTGTCCTGCTACAGTGCTGCGCTTTCTGACAATGTTAAATGAGGAACAATCTATGATGATTCCTTCTTGAATGTCTTTCTATTTCTAGGCAAATCCACAACATCTGGGATGATGTCTCCATTCTCTGCTGTGTCATTTTTCTGTGAACTCACATTTTGGGTGGCTCCACGCTTTATGCTGTGTGTTAGTGACTCTACAGATCCTCAGTCCACTGTCAGTGAGGGAAACATTCTGTTGTAACACACCATTCTGAAACCCAGCATATTGCACTATAAGAGTCTGGTTAGCTATCAGTGACAATCAAATAAACACGCTTTAAAAACACATTTAAGGAAAGCACACCTTTCGCCAAAAACAAATTTCAAAAAATCAAATGCTTTCCCCAAAGTTATAAATATATTCATTTGACCAAAATAACAAAAGCCTAATTTTTTACCTCTGCAATGATTTCTCTGCCACAAGTTTTGTTTTGTTTTAAAGGAATGCAATTTTGTTGCATAACAGAAATATTTTGGGCAACAAAACCAAAATCTAGCCGAAAGAAGGGATGGCAGGAAGAAAGAACAGCCCCTCTGACCAGCACCTCATCTTCTCTTTGGTGAGAAGATGAAAGGAGAATTTAAGTGGAATTTAAAGTGGAATTTAAGGAAGAAAGCTGTGAGTAGGCACCTCAATGTATAGACTCCCTGGAGGCAGACTGTGTAACTTTTTATAAAATCTCTCAGTATTTTCTGTGCCTATATTGTATTAGAGAACTAAGTTTCTTGCAAATGTGTAGAAGAGGAAAAAAATGCCTTTGGAAAAAAAAAAAAAAAAGAAGTGTGAGAAATATTCCAAGCTTTGCTAGGTTTGCTCTGAAAGGAGGTTGTAGCCAGGAGGGATTCAGTCTCTACTCCCAAGTAACATGCAATAGGACATCCTCAAGTTGTGCCAGAGAAGGGTCAGATTGAATAATAGGAAAAATTTCTTCACAGAAAGGGTGGGCAGGCATTGGACCAGGCTACCCAGGGAAGTGGTGGAGTCACCATCCCTGAAGGTATGTAAAAGACGTGTAGATGTGGTGCTTGGGTACATGGTTTAGTGGCGGTCTTGGCACTGTTAGATTAACAATTGGACTTGATGATCTTAAGAGTCTTTTCCAGCCTTAATTATTCTGTGATTCTGTGACTCTATGGCTCAGGTTCAGGGTTAGCCTTACTGACACCTCCAACTCAAGCATTTTTCATTTATATGTGTTGTTTGCTCACTAAAAAAACCCACGTGATTAGCAGGCAATCCTCTGAAGTGTCCCATGCCTGAATAGAAGTTTATGTACCTATTTCAAAACCACACTGTTAACTAAAGACCTTCTTTGAGGCAGCCCTTTGTATGCTACATACAAAGGGGCTTTGTTACTTGTGAAGGTTGGGTGTCTTGGCTGCTTGGTTAGAACTACTCAGAGGCTCTTGCTTCTGGAAGTCTGGCTTGGAGCTACTCATTATTTTACAGCAAAATCATAAACGGAGTATAACCACACACTCAAAAACAAAAAGAAGCACTGTTGCAGAACTTATTATAGCATAATGATACAGCAAAACTGAACAGTTTGGCCCTAAGTTCTTCTTGTCAGCCATACACAGTCTCTAGAAATTCCTGTGAAGCCGGGATGCATCACGCTTTAGGGGCATACCGCTAGCTCTGGTTCACAGCAGGGTAAAAAAACCACCTGGAACACCAAGTCCATGAAAAATTTTGTTCTGGTCTCACATTAACAGGCTAGTTCTTGCTCAAAAGCAAGATGTGTATTGGAATAATTCATTAAATAAAGAAATAATTTAAAAATATTAATTTCAAGCATTTAGCACCATCAATTTTGGGGCACTGAGCTGCATATGTTAACTATGCCATATAAACCCATAATTTGTGATCTGAGTTTTAATTAGATTGTTCTTTCAGCTTATATGTATACTCATGCCTTCTTGTATTACAGAAGTGAGTGAAAAGGAAGTGAAGTACATATTCCCTTTTATAGATGTTTTTAGGTACACATTTGGTACCTTCATTGAATAGCTGCAGTATTTTGTATTAGTGGAGCATTCAAAGTATCAAAGAGCTGGGACAAACAAAATGTAAATCTGCACTGTAGAGGCCAGTGGGCCTGTTGACAGAGGAATCACAAGGGTCCCCTGGAGGAGAGAACCCTAAGAGATCCTCCAGGTTATAGTGACTGAAAAGGCCTCTCCGAGGATGCTTTGTTCCATTATGTTGATGTACCCCAGTTCTGCTTCCTCAGTTGGCCAGTTGGCCTTTCCTGCCCCCTTAAACCTTATCTGTCATTGCCCCAGAAACTTCTCCCTTCTCCACTCTCCCATTGCCCCTTGTTCCTTGCCACTCCCTCACGGTTTCCCCACTGGCTCCCGTACCATAGTCCCGCCTATGCACCGCCCCTGTGCCCTCAGACCATTGGTCCCTGATCCTTTCCCTGCCCCCGTGTATAACCCTGGACCCTCCAGTCTTCTGCATCTTTTCGTCACTGGTACCCTTCACGGGCAGGGCTGGAATAAACCTCTGCCGTGCAAATTCCACATGAGGACCCTTCCTGCCTCTTTGCCGCCGATTTGTCAAAGAAGCTATCCAGTGTGTGTGTGTGTGTGCATGTGAGTGTAGTGGCTGTCCAAGCGACTTTCTGCTAGAGTCGTTTCGGGAGGTAGTGGCATCCCACCAGAACACCCCCCGAAACTGACACTGCACTTTTGTTATTTATGTTCTCTCCTTTGATAAATGAAGTTGTTTCTTAGATCCAAACTCTCTAACTGACTTGCACTATGTGTTCACAGAGTTTTGTACACGTAATGAATACAGTGTAAGATGTGTTCCATGTTTGGCTCAATTTCTCACATTAATAAGGCTTAATCAAGTCTACACTTTCCCTCACACCACCTAGAAGACAAAGACACAGAATAAATCCTCCCATTATTTCTTTATCCCACGGTATGTAGAGAAAGTGCTTATTTCCTTCTGCTTCTGTCTCTCATAAACCTGAGTCTGCTGTCCAAAAGGTGGAACAGGTTTGGCCCCCAGGGTCATCAAAGCAGCCAGGCCAGTTTGGATCAGCTTCAGTCCAACAAACATGGCTTTCTGCTGGAGCAAGTGCTGGTCAGCCTGTCCGAGCTCTGAAATGACCCCAGGCATGCACAGTGTGTCAGGAACTATGCAGCATAGAACCCTAGAACCATAGAAGAGTTTCGGTTGGAAGGGACCTTCAAAGGTCATCTAGTCCAACCCTTACTAGCTTGGGGGGGAACAAATCCTCTACTTGCACCCTTAAATCCTGCAATCCTCTCAACAATGAGGTTGGAATAAACAGGATGATTCACACCTTTCAAAGACACTATCTCTGCCACTTTCTCTACTGAAAGTTTGTTCAGTTCACATTTTCACAGCTATCATCACACCCATGAAGTGACATGACAGCCTACTCGCAAGGCCCTGTGGAGAGTGTACTGTATTAGATTCAAAATGCAGATTCTGCCTTAGTTCTTCTTTTAAACATTTCCCTTAATTTTTCCCTTAATTTTTCCCGTAATTATGTATTGTAATCAAACCAACACTGCTGTAATACTTTTTTCCTTTTCTGAATTTGAATTGCCCTTTGTCCCACTACCTAAATGAAGACACTGGAACTTTTTTTTTAATCCAAAGCAGCTCCCCATATGGGAATTAGCACTTGAAGCCTTTTTAGAGAGAGTGTATACACTTAATACATGAGAAAGGAGAATACCATGTTAGCTTTTTATTATTCCATAGAGTACTCTACTATCTGGACATCTGAAATGCATTCAACGAATTGAATTAATTAAGTCTCAGTCTAAGCAGATCTGCTATGGTTCTACAGCAGTAGAACCTCAGAAATGGCGTAATATGAAGATCATTGTCTTTTATAATGGCATTTATACCTATAACAACTATTAATGTGTCCCTCATGCTCTGGCAGTTGTTGGGTATGGATGTTAGACAGGCCATGCATTGAAGAGAAAAAACTATACAGGGACAGAAAAGCCTGTGTGTCAGGCAAGAGAGCATGGACAGTCCCAGAGGGTGTGCACAGAGGGCCAGAGCCCAAGGGAAACAGACCAGGATCATGGGGGCAGGAGTGGGGAGGAAGGACTGAACAAGTAGATGAGCTCCAGTGATCATTAGGCAGTAAGCTCCATCTCTGATGTACAAAAAGCTCAACAACTTCCAGCGGCTCCAGAACTGGCTGAATTCACATGTGAATTCTGAAATAAAAATGTACTTTCACCTGTTGTTAATTTCCTGAGACATCATGTTCTTCTGTCTTCCTGATACAAGGCAGAGTGAATATTGCTTTCATCCAAAGAAATTATGCTCATTTACCAGTAATTGAAATCTAGTGAATGTTGTTTTCAGGTTTATAATTGGAGATTTTGTACTCTTCAAATTACTGTCATATCTGTCACTCAAGGAAATGAAATACTTTGAAATACATTAGTGAAATAAAGCAACTTATAGAGCACTGAAAAAGAATTTTACAAAATAATGTTTAAGTATCCATGAGCATATAGTAAGAGTTTAGTATTTTGTGTGATGATGTTATCTTCCTGACTTTTCCACTAAAAACCTATTTACTTACTCCTCTTCAGACCTGTGATTTGGTAGATTTTGGGTTCAATGAACTATAGATTTCCACATCTGTAGTACCTTACAATTCCTAAATCATTGGAAAGTTTGCTGAAAATAATTTAGGGAATGTTAAAAGATGAAAATCAAAACCTGTCCAAGCAATTGGTTTTTATGTCACTGAAATATCTAAAATCATAGAATTTACAATACCTAACCAGCATATAATGAAACATATATAACTCTAATAAAATAAATCCTGTCTATAAATCAAACTCTAAAACTAGTGAAATAAAAACCTGCTCATTATCTATTGGTCTTCATAAAATGGCAATTAAAAAAAAAAGGCACGTTCCTGCAGAAATATTTAGTATTGAGAGAATATTGACAGAATATGACTCTTCTCCCACAAGTAAACAGAAACATGAATCTCAGGGCCCCCATTCTGTAAGGGATGGCTGTGGTCATCTGAAGTTCAGTGTGCCAGCTAGTATCACTTTCCTTGCTTGGGCCATTCGTGGGGATCAAGAAGGGATTGGAGTAAGTCTCTGAAATTGAGATGGATGGAAAATCTCCCTCCCAGGCTGGAATAACATTGTCCCTTTCACCTCTCCTTCCCCTGATAAACCCCTGCCTAGAGCAGTTTTTAGGCCAGGTCTGCCACCAGTGCCTTTCTGTACACCAACAATTGTATTTCCCCCCATCCTGGCAGCTCTGAAGGCAGTCCTGCCTCAGGCTCAAGATGGGAAACACAGGGTCTTACCTCTCTGAGTCCGCAGCTGTGAGAAGAGGTATCTGGGGAGGATGCAGAGGACTACCCTGTATGTTATGTCCTGGGGAGGAGTGGCTGCTGGGGTGGGACAAGGACACTGCCCCAGCTGCTGTTCTGCTTCGATTTATCTGTGTGCTGGGGATCACCGCTGCAAAAGCAAAATCACCGAAAAGCAAAAATCACTGATCACCGAAAGCAAAAGAGAGAAGGAATGCTCATCAGGCAGGAAACTGCACTGATAACTGACCAAACATTACCATACAACCCCTCCTGTCAAGCTGTACTGCCAACTCTCAGCAACTAAGAAAACTTAAGGGGTTTCTGAAGTTTTGTGTTCCATACAAAGGGAAAAATAAAACCCACATGAAAATAAGTAAGTATTCTTTGCTGCTTCCAAATGACACTTCCATAAAACCAAGCATGAATGATCACAGCCATGCTCCTTGTCTTGAAATTTTTTGTCTGAATAAGGCTGCAAATCTTCTATACTTTTCTATTGTAGAAGAGGCGTCAAATGCTTCCTAAGATACGTATTTTTAGAACTAATGAACAGAAAGAACAGTCTCAAAAAATGTGAAATGCTTTCTACATTTTCCCCTCAGCTGTAAAAATCACAAATTTCTTGAAGAATATTGCTATCATTGGCCTAGATTCCCCAGTAATACATACAAAAATGTCAAACCATCTTTAACAGCTTAATAATCTTCTGTGAATTTTCTCTTGTATTCTTTCCAATAAGGAGAGGTTCTAGATGACTAAACAAAAAGCAATACAGGACTTTGCCCAAATGTCCTAATTAGTTGATCCAAATCCTGTAACCTTGTTTTCTTGTAACCCTTTTTTTAAAAAAAAGTTTAAATCAGACAAATTAAAATCTTTTTATCTCTGAAAATCCAGTTTCCCAACTATTTCTACTGACATCTGTGTCAGGTAGCTTATGCTGATGTTGAATGGCAGACAAATACATACTCTTAAATATTTTATGAACCCAGAGAATGAATTAGATAGGCTGTCTAAAAGATAAAAATTATCTCTCCTGTTTTTCTGTTGTATCTTCCAGTCTCTTTAAGAAAAAGTATTGTTCAGGCCTAGTTTACAGAATAAAATTCTACCTATAAAAATTACATTATGCTAGTGAGTATGTTGGAGCTAATGATTTGAGTTTCTTGATAAAATCCTAGAATTCAAACCAGTTCCCCAGGGGGCACTGTCACCAGTAAAACATCTTTCTAGGTTAAAACACGTGCATGGATGCTGCAATCCTAGCAGAAGAAAGACTGCATTAGAGGTAGCCCCACCATAGATCAGTCTTCCAGAAAATGATTTCACAGGTCATCATTTTCTCATTCACAGGTGTGAATTTTGCTACAGGAGACCAAAAGGGAGAAAATTCACCTCATCTCCCACCTCCTCAGCTTGTTCTGGAAAGACTCTATTAATCCTTACAAGCCCACCTTTGTGACACACTGGATATTCACTAAGGTAAAGCAGATTTAAGAAAAGGCTCAGGACTCTAATTATGCTGTAGCCTCATTAATGAGCAGTCCTGGACATCTTTCAGCTGGTGGAAATGACAGACAGTGAAAGATGACAGACGGGAAACCACTCTGGGAATAAAAACATCCAATATGGACGCTGTAGAGGCAATGTCAAAGTTTAGGGGAAGTTGACACTGATGGTCAAAGCTGGAGGAGTGGAGGCTGAACTTGGTGCCAGGCTCTGCTGTTTGCTAATTTGTGTATGGACCAGAGCCTCCTAATCACAACCCAAGTGACAACAGACATCTGACAGTAGGAGACATCCCAAACCTTGAAGAGGAACAGAGGAGGCAGATCCCAAAGATCTGGAAGATGAGACATCACTTAAGACAGTATAGTAACTCAGAAAGAAAGGGCTGAGGGCATTTCCCTACTAAGACAGGGAAATGGTTTTTTCCCACTCTGCTTATGCACCTCAAAAGTTACTTTTTCCACATCTGTCTCTCAGGGTAGCATCAAGACAAGTGCAGAAGGAAAAAACAAAGGAATGAACTTTTGAAATTCTTGTTTTATCTTACATGCAGCACAGAAGAAAATACTGAAAAACAACCAAGTACACATTCTGACAGAAAAAGCAGAGAGAATATTTAAAAGATCAAGACACTGCAAAGGAAAGCCCTAGCTGTCTAAATAAAGACACTATTTAAATTATTCCTTGGCAAAATAGGGTAAGTTGCATTTTACCATGACAAAAACTAATAAAACTGTGTTAAACTATACAATGGCCTTGTTTACCAGGACTGTGATCTTTGCACTTAAAATGAACCTCTTCAGGATCAGGAGTAAAAAGGCTGGATTATGACCAGGTCTTCAGCACAAGGTAGCATGAGCTGCTCTTCCTGACATAGCTGTTGTCTGCCACAACCATGATTAGCGTTCCAGGCAAGTATTTTCTAAGTCATGCTTGCACATTTTCTAGCTAGTTTAGGCTATGGTAGCACAGGTTCCCACAGCACTGCCCAAGGCCTGGTGATTTTGTCTCTGGGAAAAGGTTATCTGTAGCCAAGCACAGGCAGCCACTGCCAACATTCTGGCTAGGTTTCCCAACAGGACTTTATTTTTCTGTTTCTGATGGAGAGACAGTACACAGTGAGAGCTGTGTACTGTAAGAGCTAACTACGACAGGGACTACTTTACCAGCTAGGATGTTTAAGGATAAAAGCGTGTATGTATTAGCTGCAAAAATGTATTCCTTTATCCAGGGTGTGTTAAATGCTCACAGCATGCCAGAAGAGTGTATCTGGGCTCCCCTTATGCTTTGTAATGAAGCCTCCAAGTGCAGCACTACAAATGACAATGCGGGAGACCAGGGAACACCTACTGGCAGTGCAACACAACTTTTGTCAGTGCAGCTTCTTTCAAGGTACTGTGTTAATAAAAGCACCTCCATGGGCACCCAATGACATGAAATCACAATACTAGCAGCTTCAGCCTGGCAAAAATGCAACTATTAAAACTTCCCAGCGTAGACACGGCACTGGTCCAAGCTACTACCTGAATCTTGTAAATACCACCTAAAGGGAAACATTGTCAGGCATTAGCAGTGAACAGATATATGGCAGTCAAAAAACACTGTAAGGGACAGGTTACTTCACTAGTAAAGACTAATAGAAAACTTTGGACACTATTTTAGAAACTGCTAGAAAACTTGACCACTTTGTCTTGGGAGCTCTGTGTTTGGCAAGCTTTCCTAGAGGGTTGGCTGTTACATGTAAGTTACTTGCTCAAAGTGTTGGCAGTAAATACCTTCACAAGGCAATGCCTTTTCAGTCCTGATCCCCTTAAATACCTGATTCAAGTGGTATGAAACTGAACAAATGTTCATGACAACCGGCATGCTCACTGACTCCAGTATAGCACCACTATGTAGGTCCACACACAAAGATGTAGAATTAAGTGCTGGTTTTAAGTGGGTTTTAAACAAAAAGAAAAGAGGTTTAGATTAGATGATAGGAAGAAACTCTTTACTGTGAGGGAGTTGAGGCACTGGAACAGGTTGCCCAGAGAAGCTGTGGCTGCCCCATCCCTGGAAGTGTTCAAGGCCAGGCTGGATGGGGCTTTGAGCAACCTGGTCCAGTGGAAGGTGTCCCTGCCCATGGCAGGGAGGTTGGAACCAGGTGATCCTTAAGAATTCTTTCAATACAAACCATTCTATGATTCTATCATTCTATGATTACTTAACAAAAAGGTTTCTACGAGGAGGTTTTTCTCTCTATCAATACAAAATAAGCTAACACCTTTAAAGCAGTTTTAAGCAGATTCTGATATTCTGAAAAAAACCCCCAAACAACTGCAACCTAATAAAAAACAAAGAATTGTAACTGCTGTTCCTCTGTATCCCTTAAAAAGTTCGAGCTATGACATTATTTACAAGATGGATATAGGTTATTATTCCTGACTGCGAACCTCAGACTGGGGGACAGGCACAAAATTTCAGCCAAAGAGAAGAAAGAGTCGTGTTTTCTTTTCTGGAGTCTCATCACCTATCCATTTATCAGCACGTAAGAATTTTCCATGAGAATATTTCTGCAAACGATTCTCTATGAGATGCTAAATTCACTTGTATCCTCACAATACATAGGAACAAATTAGGAGGTTGCAAGAGAAGAATATGATTCTGAATAAGGTTTCTTTAAGGAAAAAAAAAGCCAAAAACTAGCATTTAAAATGTTACAGAATGTAAGGCCTAAAAAAAGTTATTTTTCAGTGGAGTCAGAAACTTGTAATTTCATTGAACCTATTTAAATGCATAAGAATCACACCCTCTCCTTTGCAAATTACCAACAATGCTCTAATTGGAGAGCAACTTGGACTTACTACCGTCCAATCAGCACTCTTAAAAACAGTTTCTGCCACCAAATTCCTCTCCTCTGATTACTGACGGTATGAATTTGGAGTATCGGTGAGAGTTCTTACCATGTAGAGTAAGACAGTGAAGGTTTAATTTTGTAGCTCAGTTAGTTACATACATACATACGTTCACAAGGTTGTGTTTTTTTAATTCCTAAAAATAGCCTTCTATTTCTGCAAGGAGTATTTATGAGGACCTTGACAACGACTGATATACTACTGCACAGAAGGAAAAATACGAAATGCTTTTCGCACTTGGGAGCATCACTTGCATATATTACCCTCTTTCACTTCCCCTAGGAAGCCCACACTTCCCTACAGGATTTTGTAGCCAGGTATATGTGGATATACGCTGTGTTGAGTTGTACGTGGTAAGCCCAGCAAGCGAAAACCCTATTGTCTGTTTTACTTTTATCCTCAGCTCATCTGTAAATCTGAAGTCTCCAGAGTGCATGAAACTCAAGAAGCCATCATGCATTAAGAAGTAGAGCAGAAGGCAAAATTGCATTTTAAAGAAAACAAGTCTGTCTCCAAAGTTGGTGTGTCACACGGACCATCTGCACTGATGGTCGCTATCTCTTTTCAGGTATTTTGCAAGCAGATCAGAGATACTGGAAAAGATTAAAGTACTGAAGCAATAAAGCAGAGTCTGGACTAGTATTTTAAGCCATTCCTGAAACGGCATCTTTAGGTCACATCCCTGCCTTCCATTTACTTCTCTTTTTGTGGATTGCAGTTTCTGAAGTTCAGTCTCATCATGATGAACGGAACTATAAATGGTGCAAGTGGCCGTGTTGCCTACAATGTTCATAGCAATCCATAGGGTAAATGCTCCTAAAAATGTAAACCCAAACATTACATCAGTTTTTGGAGAACCCATTAAGTTGTCTCAAAATAGAAATTATAAACTCAAGTAAAACTGGTAAATAAAAGGGCAAGTCTGGGGGGAAGTAAACTATCTTCCTTAAACTAAGATATTAACACCTTTTTGCCCCCTGCAATGTGTGTATGGTCCTACCTGGATTACATCACATTTAGCAGGAGTTCTAGATATGTGTGCAATACTTAAATTCAGCCCGAAAGGTGACAACAGAGATCCTCTTCATTATTGGTAGTCCTACATTACTGCTCCTTTTGCATCCCTTCCCTATGCAGCAAATACAATTCTGTTTTTCACAGCAAGGGCCATTCATGTGTCAGTTCTTCCTTCTCATTCTTCTATTTTTCTTACAGGAATGAGCTGTAACTACTTCCCAAGGCTGTCACCCTTAACAAATTACTATAAAAAAAAAAACAAAAACACTTTTATTTCAAAAAACCAGACTGCTTTTTCCTCAAACATCTCTTAGGGAGTTTTACTCACCAGGACGACAGCTTTAATAAAATTCTTTCATTATTCCTGTATGTGTCCTTACCCTCTACCTGCCTGTTGTACCTACCTACTTTCCTAACATTAGATACAAACTCCTGGGGGATTGGATTTTTTCTTATTATGTGCACAGAGCACCCAGCTTAGTACTATTTCAGTGAGGAAAAAAAACCAAAGAAAAGTGTTACTCAAGCAAAGCACAGCAAGTCATACACATAGAAATAGTTAGGTCAAAGTTTCACAATACAACATAAGACATTATTTCAAAAATACTTAGAATTCAAAGAAGTTCTGTAACTTTACTAATATCATTTTTAAACTCCAACTTGCAAAGAAAACCATGCACTTGACAAGCTTTAGAAAGACCTTTTGCTTGCTCTGGAGCAGAGCTGAGTTTGATATTCAGTAACTGCTTTTAAATGAATTACACATTGTGGCTTATGCTTAAATATGAAATGGTCAAGTTTTATCCAAACAGCACAGTAAAAAGATGGGGTTTTTTTCTGCTGCATTATTTATGATTCTTCCAGTTTTAGTGGTTCTAGATTGCTCTGTACAAAGTAAGCTCATACTATTTCACAGTAGAAAAAACACCATCCCCATGTTCTTATTATGAATGCATCGCTCACATCTTCATTCTGTGAACTGAATAAACCCAAAAGCCTAGGTATTGTTCAAAATTAAAACCTAGATGCTATCACAATGCTTAGCCCTTAGTCTGTCTCCTTGCTTGAGACCCATAAATGTAATTTTGTGTTAGTTTTAAGCAAAGGATCTGTCATGCTCCCTCACTGAATTAGTAAGATTATACTCAGTTTGGATTTCTTCTATGAAGTCATAAAGACTACAAGATAAGAAAAAACATTTTTGGAGACTTAATTTCAAGTAATAGATACGCAATCAAAAAGATTATTGTTGTATTTAGTTTAAATGTGTCTGTGTTTATAGATTCTGTATTTTAACAGTACTGAGAAACTGTACAGTGGTCACTACAGGTGTTCTACTATATAAGTGAAAATGAACTTTGGCATCTAAAAGTATACTTTTGACATTTCTTACTTATTTCTAATACTTTTCTTTTAAACATTTATTCTGTAGATTTCTTCTACAAGAAAAAAACCTACCTTTGCTTTAAAAGTGCATCAATAATAAGCAAAGTCACCTCCAAGTAAGAAAAGTTTGATTTGACACACTGGAAGAATGAAAATCTATTCTGCCTTCTACTTTAAAAGTAGCACAGGGACATTTCACCTAATATGCTCTCTCAAACAGTACCCAGTAAAAATAATTTATTTAATTTTTCAGAAGTCTCCAAGCTGTTAATTATATTTACAAAAAAAATTGTTTTCAGAGAATTTTGAAGGGTAAGTTCTCTGAGGCAGGACACTTATGCTTTTGTGTATTTTACTTTTCTGTCTATAGGACATGAATAATTTTCATGCTGCCATTTCAGTAAAATAATTCCCTGCCTGTTGGAGCTATCTCATGTATTCACATGGTATATTATTCTGTAGCAGCCCTGTGAGTAGTTAATGAAACAATGATATGGATTGTTCTATACCTGACATAGTACCCTCAGTTAACCTGGTGTGAAACAACATAAGTGAATAGAACTACAAGAAATTTGCCAAGTTATAGATAACTAAGAACACATGTACAAGATAACAGATTATTACTTACACAGAAATTAATGCTGGTAAGAGTACGTAGATTAATTACCATAAAAATTATTTTACCATAGAAAATGCCATGCAACAGGAAGCAGTGCCAGAAAAGAAACTACCAAAATAAATTATTATATCAAAGAATGTTCATAGTTAGTAGTGCTGCAAACATCAGGTACTGAAAGACAAGGCATGAATGAGACTACAGAAAGTAATGTCTCAGTCTCAGAAGCTGTCTATGAGACGTCATGACTGCAGACAACTGCCAGCTAAGGGCTGGCTGGAAGCAACAGCTTTACCCAGCTTGTCATGGGAAGCAGTTTGTTCAAGCCACTGTCAGCCTGTGTTTGGACTGACCCAGCAGACAGAGCTGGACATTTAGTCAGTCTGGAAGCTAGAGAGGAGTGCTCAACAGATTGCTGTGGAAATCTCCTGTGAGAATACCCTCAATTTCTGAAAATCTGGTCACAGCTCATCTGACACACTGTCCCATCCCAGCTTCCAGTCTGTCTAAGAACTTGAAAAAAAAAGGAAAAGCTGAGTCTTTATTATCGCTCAGTTCTGCATGTTACACTTGGTGAAAACATTAAATAATTTTTTTAAAATCTCAGCATTCCTCACTACCCAACTCCCTCTCAATGAACAATGTAAAATAAGCAACTATAACCAGCGACATGTTCCTAGAGGTTCTCTGGCCAAAATCATATCTCTAAAATCTGAAATTTCCCTTTGCTTCCACATAGCAAATGTCACATTCAGTCTGCACTCAGACTAAGGCATTTAAAAGTTAACAGCGTACAAGTAATAGCAACTACTTAATAAACTGGAATACAATCAATCACAGCTTTAAATGTCCTGACATTTGTCATATAAACCTACATCATCATCAACTATTGTGTGACTCAGCCTTGACAAAAACATGAAACAGAACTGATAGCTTTACAAGCCTCTCAGTAAAATAAAACCACTTACTGAAGTGGCACCTTCATATAATGTAATTTTCATCACTGCAGATAACACCAATGAAGACAATTCATTCACTTCCTACATCTGGTTCTCACTTAAAAGTTGAAGTGATAAAAGATGTAGTGCATTCTGCCTGAAAGTTAAAAACAGATGTCCTCACAACTACTACAATACTGCATTTAAAAATGGTAACATCCCGCCCTTTGTTAACATCCTACCCATTGCCCTCTTGAACTTTGAGATTTATTACCACTCATAACTTACCAATTGTTTCAAATCTATTTGAAATGTGAACAACAATTGTACATGTAGGCAGGTATGACAAAGGTATTTTAGAAGGAAAATCTCAGATGTTTAACTGAAACAATACAATAGGATTATTACATTTATAGTATAAATGTTTATTGTATATTTATAGTCAAAATATATGAGCTCATAATGCAGCAGTTCAGTTCCTTAATGTAGATCAACTGAAAAACTGATATGTAATCCATGAATAAGGCAGAGGAAAAATAGTGTGATTTTAAATGAAGCTTAATGTATTCAAGATGCCTCCAAGGAATGGTAGGAGCGAATTGGTAGCAGAATCAAATGCCTATAGAGCAAAAATACCCCTCTATGTTGCATTAGATCTTTTCATGGATATAGTATAATTTGTCCAAAAAACATTAAAAAAATGTTCAAAAATATATCTTTTTTAATATTACTTTTCATATTCTATCCTTCTTATGAGATAGGTATGGATTTCAGAGTACATTCTACTCTGCAAAATGATTCCTAGTATTAAGTGAGCAATTATACAGCAGCTTTTATCTGTCTTATTCTATACCTGGGTAAATATCACAAGTGGGCCCTGGGGAGTGTCCCATGGGATTATCTACAGCATCATGTGGTGACAGGGCTGGCTGGAGGGGCTGGATTGCAAGGCAGTCACTCAGGACGTCCTGGCCAAGCTCCGAGCTTGATCGCAACTGAAAAACAAGAGATAAAAAAGAGGAAATTATAATGAAAGATGTACATGGACAAAAGAAAGGGAATAATCACAAAAATCCTTAAGATGGTAAAAAATTTTAATGAAGAAACGTTGAAGTTAGAGAAAGAAATGGAGCACAATCAGAAATCTTCTCTTTTAAATCCTGATTAATACCATCCTTTTATTCTAGCAGGCACTTTTTGAATCTGAGGAATGAAACACTTCCAGATGCTTAACAAGACTGTACTCAGGACAAGGACTACTTGTGCAGGTAGGATCCCGGACAGATGGACTTCAGTTTGCTCTCTTGTCACACACTGCAAAAGAGAGGAGTGTCCCAGTTAATGGGTTTGGAGATTTATCAAATGTCTGACATTGCCTATGTCAGCAGAGGGGTACTATAATGAATACAAATATTTTCATGCTGGTTTAGTGTCCTGAACTGCCCCACTGCAGGACCAGAAGAGCAAAGGTGCCCATAGCACTGGAAAGGAGGGTCTGGGAACAAGCAGCCAGGAGTGGTAATATACAGGCAAGTCAGGATGGAAATGGGACCACTTCATATGGACCAAAGTTGTCTTGAGACCCCATTTTTAAACAGACTAGGCCTACTTTTGTTTCACATTACAACAGAACTGTGGGTGCTCTGTCACTGTCAGTAATCCTAGCTGCATGCATGGCCACTTGCCTGGTACCTGATCCATCAACAGCAAGTCTGTTAATCTGGCTGATCACCAGAAAATTCACTCTACAAACAATTAATAAACAAATTCATAACAAGAGTTTTCCTTTGGATGAAACTGGATGGAGAGTCTCAATGTGAGGCTGCAATAAAATACAGTAAAAAACTACAATTTAAAAAAAATCCCAATGCAAAAATAAGGAAAAGGGATAAAGTCTGCTGCAGCACCCTAACAAGGATAACATAGCTGTAATGCCAATATGCACCCTGAGGTTTAGGGCAGGTTATGGATGCTGCTGCAGGCTGTTGGGACTGATGCCTATCGTGATTTGCTGCCCAATGTTAATGTTATATATAACAAAAATTTGCCTGTTCCTTAAGGCTGTTTTGGCTGGTGCATCCATTTAAAAGCCTGGAAAAGGAAGGTCTGTGCTTACAAGCATGTGGGCCACTGCAATCGCTGAGATGCCTATAAATATCCTGTCCTGTCATCCAGGTTCATGCAGCATGATGGAAAAAACCCTGACCTAGTGCACTTGGATGTGCTGCACTTTCCCAAGAAGCAAATCTCACAGAGGCAACTGAGGCTTCTCCTCTCTTGTTTGGTGTCATGGGGGGTGAGCAGGTAACAGTTAACTAGAACATAACCTAGCACCTCTAAAAAACTCTTAAGGGGAGGAAGAGGAACAACAAAACAAATTTCTGCACATCCTATACTCAGAAATGAATCACAGAAGGGTTTGAATTTGAAGGAACCACGTTCCAACACCCCTGCCACAGGCAGAGACACCTTCCACTAGATCAGGCTGCTCAGAGCCCCATCCAACCTGGCCTAGAACACCCCAGGGATGGCACAAATGACGAAAGAAGAGTAAGAGGAAATTATTCGGAATGCAACCATAAAAAGACCCATTGCTACAAGATACTCCTTGTGCCAGAAGATGCTGATAAACATTCAAATTGCTTTTGATAACATGCACTGGTGTAAAACCATGGCAACTGAATGGAGAGTTGGTCTTACACATCATAAGCACCTGACCCTGTAGCTGGAGATACTACATAGCCTGTGACACCTATGCACACACTGTGCATGCTGGAGATGATTCCTTCTCTTAAAAACTTAGTCATTACTAAGCCCCAAGGTACACTACTTCTCTGAGGTATGTTTGTTATTCTAGAATTGTAGGGACAGGGAGAATGGATGGTGAAGAGGGAAAAGGGGAGAAATACCCTGACAAATGATTTTGCTATCCATATTTACAATCTCGTATAAGTACAAATGTTTCTTCCAGTTTGGCACATGTCCTTATCCAGTAATTGTGCCAGGTTTGCTGCTATCACTCGTAACATGGCTTTTTCATGAAACTAAATGTCAAATGAAATTAAATTTCAAATCATGAAATTTAATTTCAAATGAAATTAAATTTAATCATGAAATTAAATTTCAAATATATCCTCATTCAAATTCTTACAGTTACATTATTAATAAGCATTATGTGAATTTAAATGGAATCTAAAGTGAATATAATATGAAAAATCTGACTTCTCTAGAAGAATCAGGATTCTATCACACAGAATACACAATCACAGAAGTTGCCTGTGTAAAGTTGTCTGTGTATTTCTTTTTAAGAAACAGACCCATTTTCTATGTCAGATGGCACTCATGGATAAAACGGTGAGAAAAACAAGAAAAGGAGAGCTAAGTATGTACACATTAGTTACAAGAATTAAATAATTCTTGTAAAATAAAATAGGCAACCATCTATTTTACAGATTTTTCTATTTTGCACTATTCAGGAATCTTGCATTCATAAATCCTTTGATATTTAGAACAAACCTATCCTGACAATCTGTGCTGGCATAAATTTTCTGGCTTTTCAATGCTTATAAAAATGAAGAAAACCTAGGATCATCAACAGAAAACCAAAAACAGAGCAAGAAACACTGTGAGACAGCTGTGATGTGATTTCTGAGGGTAGTTTTTATTTCATGCATTGGCTGTTGTTGATTAGAATTTACAACCACAAGGGCTAGAAATAGAGATTTTATAAACTTACACATGCATACATACATGCAAATGTATGTACTATAGTATGTATTATTATACGTATATAATGTGTAATTTTACAACGACAAGATATGTATTTAATGTACAGATGATGAAATATCCTGAGCAAGAGGTGGGTATTCCACTGACTTGTGCAACAGCAGATGTACACTGCTAATTCAAATTGCCACTAAAAATATTACCACAGGCCTTCTATATAAACTCTCCCCAGATAACAGACGCTGGGAATAACTTCATTGTCCCCTGCTGCAGGGTATGCATGTGATTTGCTCTTTAAGAGTAATTACTGTGGTACCACTGGAAAGAGGCGAGCAAGGGTTAGAGGAGCCTTCCCTACTCTACTCCTTGAAGAGCAGGACCAGAAATGGGTGAATTTCCTTTAGCAGAGCCAGCCATTAAGTGACAGCTGCTTCCAAAACTAGGCACTACTGGAAAACTCCATTTTCCACCATTACTGTTTTCTCTTGACAGAAGCAGTAGCAATGCTTTCTTTGTTTACTGGTCCTCCCTCCTCTGCCATTTAAAGCTTATCCTCCTTCCAATGTTTTTCCAGATCTTTCCTCCATAAGGAGGCATAAACTGTTGCATTTTTGGAACAAAATGGAGGGCAAAACACAGATTCTGGTTCAAATACTGTTGATCAAGGCATTTCTTTTTCCTGTAAAGACATTGAGTGTAAAACCCGATGATCTTAGTCAAGTATTTTTACATATTTCACAAAAACTTGCAATTAAATGTTTTAACTGAAACCAATTTGCATTTTGACAAATGCAGGGAAATCAGACCTATGATTTTTCTTTAGTATGTCAAGAAACACAGAACAGACAATGAAAAGACAGATGATCTTAAAACCAAGCAAAAACCATGAACCATTCTCTGCAAGCCTAGGATTTTATCTTCAGTTTAAAAAGCCATAAAGGAGAAATAGTAATTGACCAGGTATAACTGCTGCTGTCCATTTCTTGCTCTGTTCTAACAATACTGCATTTCTTTTCCAGCCTGGACTGTAGACCTATCACTCAACTGCAAAAGAAAGTTGACACTTGTTGACGTCTACATGAATCCTATCCCAGCACAGATCTCCCAGCACTGTGACTGAAATGTGTCACTTCCCCATGATCATCTTGCGTCTCTCATGATCACTCAGCTAAGCACCAGTACAATCATGCTGGGGCTGAAAACTTGGCAATCTGTTTTTAAGAAATGTGTGGGTATAAAGTTACCTCACTGAATGGTGAAATCAATAACCGACAATTCTGCCTTACTGAGCACAGCCATTTTCTGTGTGCTGTAACGTAACCTAAATTTATGGCTGACCAAAGTGCAAGTTAACAATCAATTGTTCTGCTCACTTAAAACTTTCCTGTATTTGATATTTGTTCCAAATAATAGTTTCTGAATTTAATAGCTCAATTTTATGGTAAGACTTGTGAAGTTTTGTATTTGGAAGTACAGAATAATTTCCATTATCACAATGTGGCAGTTTTTTCTAATATGCAAAACAAACAATCTGTCAGTCATGATTTATAACTGTTTTACTTCTGTGACAATTAGCTAATGTTTATCACCTTTCAGAACAATGGATGGAAATTCTACTCCTGTACATTTTGCATATGAATAATTACCCAAGATTAAATGAAACAAGCAGAAGTAATTAGAAGGGAGTGAGATTCTTATTCCTCAGTTTTCAATTTCATTATATTTGAGTTCAAAAGCAGAGGTGTGCTATTGATTTGATGCATGACATAATTCCAGAGAAAATGTCTCCTTACAAGAAAAGATCTTTTTTTTTTATGTTTCTCTCACCAATGTGTGTTTTATCTGAGATCTGCTTGTTTTTGTACCACCTGGCTAGTTTCTTCAGCATTGCTCCTGCACTCAGACACCATCAAGAAAAACATACGATAATTGTGTTAGCAATACACTTCGTAAGAAAAGAAGCAGTATGAAAAAACCCTAAACCACACAAAATAGTTTAGTAACTTCAAAAGCTGCCTATATGTATTCAGATTAACTTGATTAATTCTTCAGCAAAGTCCAGAACTCCTTCAGTTATTCAAACATGCCAGTTATCAAATCACAGCATTTTAAATCTTGCTTACATAAAAGTGTGCTGAATGGACTACATAAGCATGTCGTGCACCTAATCGAGTATTTACTTATGTGAGACATTAGTTATAGTCTGTTTATTTTTATGCAGGTTAGATATGTGTCTGCCATGTCTAAAACCAGCAAAAAAACCCTAAATACTGCTATGTTTCATTGACAGGAATTGTTTTACACTAACTGTGATAGCTCTATAGACGTGTTTTTGTTTTGCTTATAAAGACAAGGAGGAGTTTCTGCTATTCACATAGTCTGTGTATTAAGTTTACTAAGAACTACTTGTCAAATACAGAGTAAGTCAGTAGTTTTTACTCATTTTTATTGTCTGTAATTTAGCTGTCATTGGGAGAGTGAAGCACAACCTGTCTATGTAGAGCCACATATTGTACTAGCTTTTCTGAAGGAGCAGCCAGAATTTAATATTCACCTGTACAGTTAGAGAAAAATTATGTCCTGTTAGTATCATGACATTGAGAGTACACAGAAATCCCCACTAGAAAATTACAAGTTCATTGTGAAGCGATGCTGTAAGACAGCATTTACTCATATTATAGTTTTGCTTGCTAGATACAGATCATCCTTTTACTCACAAAGACCAGCTTCAAGGTCCAGCGCTTTCTTGCACAGTACCAAACCTTTCTGACAACAGACAACGACACAGAATCAATAAAAATTGTCCTAATTCTTGCCTCTGGAGGCTTCAGACTTCTTGGGGCAAAGAAGCAATGCAGACAGAAGGGATTCTTCTGTACCCTTTGTTTTCAGTGAGTCTCTGTGCAGGACTTCTAGAAAGAAACGTTTTGCTAATTGTCTACCACAGCTTTCAGGTGTGCGTGCGTGTGTGCGTGCGTGCGTGTGTGCATGTGTGGTGCACATGTGCCACTTTCCCCTGCTTTTAAATTCTATTTCAATTAAATGCTTGGCCAGAAAAACAATAAAAATCAAGTTCAACTAGCCTACCTGCACAGCCGTGACGTTAGGTTCCATGCAAGAAATAGTTACTTTTGCTACTCTCAAAGCTTTACTATATTGAACATTTGAGTTCAATATAAAAATGGTTTCCATCTTCATGTTCTAGCATAAATCAGGAAAACATTCCAAAAATGTTTTTTAGCATCTTGCATTAAAAATCAAAAGGACCTGGAACCTAAACAATTAGATAACTTTGGCAAATTTCAAGTCAAGAAGAAATTCTGATTTTAAAGCAGTACTACAAGAGGAAAACACTGTTGCATTAGGACTGACAACACTAAAATTAATTCTGCTTTTATTATATATAGAAAAGAGAGTTTTCTTTTGATTGGTATTATTCTAAGTTGAGGAATATTTTGGATTATGTCATCACTAAAATGATACAGACCACCAAGAACACCACTTTAAGGGGAAAAAATTGCAGCTGGACCAGATCTGAAAGGAAACTTTGAATAAAAAAATCCAACTGAGAATCTTAGTTTAAAGAAGGGAAGTGCAGTTTGAGTGAGTGCAGTGGCCTTTTTCTAAAAAAAACAAAAAAGCCACAGTTCTGTTAAAATTGATTATTATTTTGCTTTACACAACTGTAAAGCGCCCATACAGATGTTTGGGCACACACACACACAGACACACACAGACACACACACATATTACTTCTCTTCCTGTCCCATATCAGATTGTATCAAATCTGAAATATTATATAAATTATACCTATCACCCATTCTATTTAATCCTCTTTTTCGGGCAGTTCCAAGAGGCTTGTAGCTGACTGTTGTGTGAACACCAGTCTAATAGCTGACCTGTTCAATTCAAAAAGCAGGAAAAAACCTACTGTTTCATGCCAGACTGATTTGGGGATATAGCTATTACATGATATTGCTAAGCATCAGTTTTTCCAAGTAAATGCAGCTTGACAAACACTTTAACTGCAGAATTATTTCCTTTCCCTTTCTGAAAATACATCTGTTTGGCAAATTTTCACTTCATGGGAGGAAAAATGTGTAAAATAAACATATACTTATCCATCAGGTGCTTCATTTGGCACAAACATATTTTTCTCCCTATCACAGATCACCAAAAATTGCCATGAAAATCTGTAGATAATATCAGCAATTGTGAGTATACAGAAAGAAAGGTTTCCAGATTTTTTTTTTTTAACTCCTGCATCCTTTATATAACACTGGCCTTCACTTTATATATTTGATTTTGTATTTATCTCCACTGGAACTTAAGTGCATGCATGTACCAGGTCATACATGGAAATACTCTGTTCAAAATAATATCTTGATTAGAGCCTAGGACTAGAACTGAAAAAACTCTACCACTTGACTACCAGGAGATCGAA
This sequence comes from Rhagologus leucostigma, assembly GCA_013397725.1. Classification (NCBI taxonomy): domain Eukaryota; kingdom Metazoa; phylum Chordata; class Aves; order Passeriformes; genus Rhagologus; species Rhagologus leucostigma. The sequence continues at coordinate 318,754 of VZTD01006133.1, read as the reverse complement.
ATTATTAGCCTTCAGGCATATGATTTTTACTTTTGCATAGATTCCTCAGGACATCCCTGTACATTTTCATTCACTGTCTGTGAGTTGTCTGTTTAGTGTGCTATATGGCATAATACCAACATCAGCCAGATAGGAACTTTCTAACACAGTTCTGAGTATTAGAGAGCAGGCATTCTTTAGTGCAGTGTGCTGTTCACTCAGGGGATCCTTCCTCCAAGTGAGTGTCCTGAGCGTCAGGTGAACAGAGTGTTTATTATACACACTGATCACACATTCATTAGCTATCCCCCCTTACTAGATGTTTATGCATTACTTTGGTTTACATAGTTGCACTCCTTATCAGACCTCCTTATAGGTTCTTTGGTGGTTTTCAATGTCCCGTGTCCTTTTTATGTGGCTCGACCCCCATGTTTGATTAAGTGCAGTATCATTGTTTTGCATAACTTCTGCTTTGTCAGCAGAGCTGAGCTGGCATCCTGCTTGCGTTTTGCATGGCTTCTGTTTGCCTGCATTGCATCCTTCATCTACTTCTCCAAGGCTGTGCTGTTCTATTCTATTCTCCTTATCAGAGTAAAATGCTGTTCTGTTCTACTGTCCTTGTCAGGCAAGATGATGATGTGAAGTGCTGGCTAGGCTGGCACTGCTGACTTGCCAAGTTTCTACTGCCTCTGACTTAATGTGGGGCATTACTGTGTCAGGTTGGGGTTTTTGTTGTTGTTAAAGCCATAATTCAGCTTCATAATTCATTTATGAGAGCAGTCTCATAAATGGCTGTGACAGAGAAAAGGCAGAGCACTGCATCACAGGGAAGAAAAAAATGGGCAGATGAAGACCCTCCTCAAATGGGCACTGCCAGTGAGGCCAGTATCACTGCTTCAGGAGCAGTACTGAGGACTCCAAAATCAGTACCTGCCCATGCAGCTACCCAGACCCATATCCAACAGTGTGAAATTGCAGAGGAGGTCTCAGCCCGGAACAGGAAGACTCAATGAGGACAGTACTAAAGACTTGAAGGGTGTTTGTGCTGGTGTCAGGGTGCTGAATTGCAACCTCTTAGGCATCCTGTGCACAGTTTAAAACTTGCTTGCTCAGACCCTGGTGATGCTTAAGGGGCATAATGAACTGGACAGTGCATTTAAAGCCCAGGCTGAAGTGTGACAGGCTAATGAGAATCAGAGAATTATAGAATCATAGAATCATTTAGGTTGAAAAACACCAGTATGGTCACCAAGTCCAAGTGTACACCCACCACTGCCAAGTCCACCCACAGACTCTCTCAACCAGGCCACCAAAAGAAAGAAAGATTCCTTCTCTATCAAGACCATGTTCATGCATATGCTGTGGCAGGGAAGGGAAGACATAGAAAGAGAGAAAAGGATATTGTTTGATATCAAAAATGGACCTGAAGAACATGAAATGCTACAAGCATGCACTGACAGCTATTTACAGAATTTTGAGACAATTTGGACTTTTTTTTTTTTTGCCACGGGTGTAAGGGTAACGAGGGTGACAGCACTTACGCTTTCTTTCTTGTTCACTTTTCAACACATCACACTGCCAGAGTACAAGCTCAAGACAGAAACCAAGTGCAGGAAGGAATCATCATACAGAATAACAAACGTTAACCAATAAGTAAAATGAATCAACAATCTCCTGGTTCTAACAACTGCCACAGCTGTCAGAACATTATGAAAACCACTGAGGGGTTTCAACTTTCCCTTCTCCCTTGTGAGCAAAGTTCTAAATGTAGTGCTGGCAAAGTATAACCCCCACAATGGAGCTTCCTTGACAGGCATGCCTTGTGCATCCCACTGCAGCACACATCACTGCTGCTGCAGCAGCTGGCGGGGGAACAGGGCAGTCAGCCACAGCCAGTGCTACACTGCTTTCAGAGTCTGTTTTCCTGTTTCTCACTGACCACACTCAAAAGAACTGGTCATTCCTAGTCTCAAAAGTTTTCCAACAAATTGTATGATTAAATTCCTTAAACACTGCTGCCCGTTCCTAATCCCTTTTTGCAAACATCCCTTTCATGAAAAACTGCTGAACGCTATGGTGTCTGATTTATATTTCATTCTGAAGACAGGAAGTAAAGGGATTAAAGTTGAGGATTAAAACACTTACTCTTTACTGCATTTTCTTCCGCAGAATAGTTTCTTAGTTGCCATGGGCACTGCTCACTGACCCCTCACCCCTGAATGCACTTCTTTTTGCATTGGTGACATCTTTTAAGTGGACTCCATAGAGAACAAATGAGGGAAAATATCCTTATTTTCAACTGCTCTCAAAGCAAGAAAATTGATTTGCTTCTCTTTCAACCCATTCTCTCCCTTTTGCAATTTAAACAGTGAAACCTGAACTAAGAGTCTGAGTAAGGTCAAGCAAAAACTGAAAGATGCAGAAGCAGCTTATCTCATATGGTAGTATGTTTCCTCCCCATGAAGAAGGTGTTCTCAAACAGAGAAGTTCCTCCAGATTAATATAGTCACATAATGGAGACTGTCACTGGTAATTAGCTTAGTGCCTGAATGACCTTCTGAAACACCAGTGGTGTTATGCTCTAACCCTCCTTGGCTCCTTCCTTCCTCATCAATTAAACATTCTGAGTTGGAAAAAAAAATCAATTTCTTTCATGTAAGAAACACAATAAGCACTGTGTTTCTTGAGTTGCAAAAAAAGCTTAGTTCAAATACTGAGAAAGAAAGGAAATGAAAGAAAAAACTGGAAACCCATCATGACATTAATAAACAAAAGATACTAGCTAAAAGAAGTCCCCAGACGCTGTTTTCTTCTCATGTTATTCACAGAATTTAAAGGCTGGTATAAAATTTTGTTTTTTCTAGAATCTTTAAACAAACTGGTAGCTTCATCACTTGTGTGGTAAAATCAATATGTAGTTGCAATAAGAAGCCTGCTTCTACTGTACAGTAAAGCAATTAAAAAATGAACAATCAAGAAATATACAGCTCTGTGAGAGGCAAGAGGTCTGTATTATTTTGCTGAGGGAATAATATATTTCCCGACATAACCCACAAAATAGAAATCCAGACAATCTCTCAAAACTTAATAGAAATTTCCATGTTAACCTTTTGAAAACACTTGTATGTCTCAATTCCAGAGAAATCTTGTTCAACAGGTGAATATCATGTCTTTAAGCAATTGGGTTTTTTCCCATTTCTTGTTTTCATCGTAAGGTGGAAAGGTTTATATATAGTAACTTCAGGTTGAGCTGAGAAGTGTTTGAGATCAGTCCTGTGGGAAAGGACTGAGGTGATGGTTGACAAAAAACTCAATATGAGTTGGCAATGGGCACTCACAGCCCAGAAAGCCAAACGTGTCCTGGGCTGCATCCAAAGCAGCGTGGGCAGCAGGGCAGGGAGGGGATTCTGCCCCTCTGCTCTGCTCTGGTGAGACCCCACCTGCAGTGCTGCATCCAGCTCTGGGGTCCCAGCACAGGAAGGATGTGAAGCTATTGGATCGAGTCCAGAGGAGGCCACAAAATTCATCAGAGGACTGGAGCACCTCCCCTACAAAGACAGGCTGAGGAAATTGAGGCTGTTCAGCTTGGAGAAGAGAAGGTTGCATGGAGACCTCACAGCAACCTTCCAGTATCTGAAGGGGGCCTGCAGCAAGCTGGAGAGGGACCCTTTTTCAGGAACTGTATTGACAGGACAAGGGTGACTGGCTTAAAACTGAAAGAGAGTAGGTTTAAACTAAATGTCAGGAAGAAATTCTTTGCTGTGAGGGTGGTGACGCACTGGAACAGGTTGCCCAGAGAAGCTGTGGATGCCCCATCCCTGGAAGTGTTCAAGGCCAGGCTGGGCAGGGCTTTGAGCAACCTGGTCTAGAGGGAAGTGTCCCTACCCATGCAGGGGCACTGAAATTAGATCTTCTTTAAGGCCCCTTCCAAGCCAAACCATTATATATTCTATATACCTTATACATTACAGGGCTCTAAGACAGAAGAGGTGAACTGTTAGAAAAGGAATTTAAAATAACTAGGCTTCAGAAGAATTCAGTTATTAAGATCTGCCTCTAAAGGTGAGGATTTTATATCTCCTTTTTGCTAAAATGAGTGTTGCACAGTGGGAGAAGAGGAATACCTGCAGGATCTTTATAAGCAAGGTGGCTTCTGTAACGCCGCCTCAGTTCAGATGGGAAGACTCATCAAGCTCAGCAGAGGCCACTCTGCAAGGCAATGCCAGCAATTGCTTTGGCCAGATGATTTATATCCTTATCCCATTGTTTCCAGTGTGCTCCACACCTAGAGTGGACTGTCTGCTCTACTACTAGCCTCTATTACAGTCTGAAGTAGGAATGGATATGGCTGAGGTGTCATACTGCCTGCTTCATCTCAGCAGTGCAGTCTATCACCATTTTTCTTATCATAATCAGGAAAAGTATTATGAAAACTTCCTACCATTGTTAGCTGATCCGTTTTGGAAGAGCAATAAATGCAATGGGGAAGAAATAATGCATAAATAGCACCAGGATTAGAGAAATTCTGATTGCCTTCCTTCCATTATTCTTGCACTGCAAAATAACACCTGAAAAAAACCTCCTTTCAGTCAGATATCCCAGGAAGAAATGATGGAAGCATCCATCATCACTGGGATAGTATTTTGCTAACTTCCCAAAAGTGACCGTTCAGCCATCATTTCACAGCTGACCGATCTGTGTGGAAAAGGAAGATTATCAGGCAGAAGTAAATCAATCTAGAAGCCATGCCCATGCCCCTTATCTCCTTCGGTCTCATCACTCCCTCCATTCCTTAGTGATTTGGTACATGTACCATTTAAACTAAAATTTTTAAAAATCTCCATCATGTCTAAATAATTTTCAGAAATATCCTTTGGACTGCCTTTCCTGAAGCTGTGCCTCTATGATATTTGATTTCTGCAAGAGACAGTACAAAATTTTTTGTCTCAGAAAAAAACCAGAAGAATAAACATAATTCCTGTGCTAAGTTAAGACTAAATAGTGACCTAGGAGTATCACTGATGCATCTGCTGAGGTGTTTACCTATCTGGTCAGCTGAATCCTTGTATGGGTTCCTCAAGACCCATTTGAATGATCTAAGATGGTGCGTGTTTACAGGACAGACAGCTTTTAGAGGCAATTGTCAGGTAAGCATTCAGTATCTCAAAGCTTGTCTAAATAATACATCTGACCCATAAATAATTTAAATAAAAAGATCAAAGACATGATCTGGTCATTATTAGAACTGCCAAGGAATCAAAGGCTGGTCAGCTGAAAAAGGAAATTATTTGGTATAAATCATCCTTCAATTCAAAGTCCAGACTAAGACTCCTGCATTCCCTTTAGCTGGTCTTGTTTATGTCAGCTTCAAATTATCTCTTCCTTTCTGCTACAAAGATGGAGCCATCTTTATCTATTTCACTTTCTTTTAATTAAATAGAAACAATCTTTTAGATCTTTGTGGGTTTTGGGGTTTTTTTGGCAGGACACATTGGCTTAAAGAACTATTATATGTGACAACAGTTATTCACTGGTATGGATAAAATTAAACTATCTAAAATCATAGCCACTGCATTGTTCAGATCATAAAGTCAATGTTACTGAACTGATCTTGTCTTTGCCAAACAGCTGCACAAAATTAGAGCAATCTTTTGTCCTTTTTAAGTTGTCTCTTATCTGTTTGAAAATGCAGTTTTTAAAAAGAGAAAACCTTTAAGAAAGGCAATGGACACTGCAGATATTCATGACAAGATCTACACAAAGCCAGTGGAGAGTCCATTCCATTCAATTCACAGTGGGAATTGCACTGCAGTATTTGAAACTGAATTAAGTATTTTCTTTAGATTCACAAATACAGATTTCTTCAGCATGACTGCTACAGAAACAGCAAATTACTTTTCATAGTACGCTTGTATGGAAAAGACAATGATCTCATACTTGTACAAGGCTGAGTGCTAGGTTACACAACAAATGGATCTTGATGAAGAGCATAATGGTGGTATTGACCTTCTATACAAGTTTCAAACCACTGTGTCTCTCTGACAAAGAACGCTGAGAGCGTTTGGCCTGTTCACCTTGAGAAGAGATGACTGAGAGGGGAGCTCATCAATACCTATAAGTGTCTGACGGAAGGGTGTCAGAGAATGGACCAGGCTCTGCTCGGTGGTGCTGAGCAACAGGACAAGAGGCAATGGGCAGAAGCTGATGCACAGGAAGTTCCACCTGAACATGAGGAAGAACTTCTTTACTGTGTGGGTGACCGAGCACTGGAACAGATTGCCCAGAGAGATTGTGGAGTCTCCCTCACGGGGGATATTCAAGAACTGTCTGACACAATCCTGTGCCCTGGTCTCTGGGATGTCCCAGAACAGAGAGGTTGGACCAGATGACCAATGCAATCCCTTGCAGCCTGACCCATTCTGTGGTTATGTGTTCTAATAGCACAAGATCTGGATTTTGTTAATGATATCATATGGACATGATAATGCGTAGAATTATATGAATTATATGAGTAGAACAGAACAACATTTTACTCTTATCAAGGACAGGAGAACAGAACAGCACAGCCTTGGAGAAATAGATAAAGGATGTAACTTAGGCAAACAGAAGCCATGCAAAACGCAAGCAGGATGCCAGCTCAGCTCTGCAAGGCTGACAAAGCAGAAGTTACGCAAAACAACGATATTGCACTCACTCAAAAGTGGAGGTCAAGTAACAGCCACCTAAAAAGGACACAGGATGGTGAAGACACACCCCAAGGAACCTATAAGGACATCTGATAAGGCGTGAAACTATGTAAAATAAAGTAAAACATATACACCAAGTAAGGGGCAATAGCTAATGAATATGTGATCGTTTTTGTATGATAAACACTCTGTTTACTCGACGCTTGAGCATTCGATTGGAGACAGGATCCTCTGAGTGACCAGCACGCTGCAGTAAAGAATGCCTGCTCTCTAATACCCAAAGCCACGTTAGAATGTTTCTATCTGGCTGACTGCGGTATCACTATATCTCATAATTTCATTTTCATTAACTTCAATAAAAAGACTTACGAACTAAAAGAGCTTTGGATTCTTGATTTTGAATACAGTACTATCAGTTCACAGATGAAAGACATTTTTGCTTTACTGAAATCGAAAAAGTGTAGCCAGCTGAAAATAAGCTTACTTGTCTAGCCAACTCACAAAAAAAATCTTGTAAATTGTTGTCCTTTCAAAGCTGAAATGAGAACAAGATTAAAAAGAGAACACATTTCAAAAGTAATTGTATTTGAGGGGCATGCTGTACATTAACATTCCTCTCAGCATCACTTTAATCTCTCATTTTGGGTACTGTCTAGTTTTCTTTCACTGACTTCCTGGCTTAGAAGAAACCCCATCTATCTTCCCAACGAGAAGATGAAATCCTGGCAGAGTCAGCAATTTTTCTTTTTTAAAATAAGATAATAAACACTGCTTTTTATTCCACTACAATATTTTAAGATTACAGATTTATACCTAAAATGTTTTACTAAAGATTTTCAGCATCTGTTCACAGATTATTTGCATGGTATTTGTTACATGTTTGCCCTCATTTTTATGAAGAATTTTTCAAATTACACAAAGATGATTAAAGCAGGCATGACTATCTTTACTCTCTCATGGCTCTGCTTTCCTTTGAAGAGTAAATGAAATGTTATTGTATTATCTGTTAAATTGCTTTCATTAAATGCATTTGTGCTAGGATCTTCTTGGTATATAGGATTTCATCTCATCACCTGGAGAGATTCCCAGTTAAATGTATTTAGTGGATAACTAGGGGTTGGGAGGAGAAGGGGAACAGTGGCTGCATTACGGATTTGCAGAAAAGGCATGTTTGCCTTATATGGTAACTCATAGACATATCAACAGAAGTTGCTTAAAATAATTGAGAGATGGAAATTTACCTATATCCCATTGCATAATCCGGCCCCATCTTAGAGAGCCAAGGAAAGAGTCAAATCTTTGAAGAAACATCTACAGAATTGGGGTGAAGACTCAATGTAAACATCAGCACAGCAAGTAGCTAATTCCACTCCTATGAATATACTTCATCCTGCTATATAAGTCTATGCAACATCAAAGACACATTTGCAGGTACAGTCTTGGAGAGCCAGCAACCTAAGACACCACAACAATGTCACTTGGTATGCAGAGGGAGGTTAAAAGGAGGATTAAAACCAGTCAGGCACGCTATATTAAAGGAATCCATGACTAACGGGGTGTGACAGCAAAGGGTTTCATTCTTTTCAACAGAACAGATCCCTAGGGCTGGAATATTAGTCCACTGTGCCTTTATCACCTTGGAATTTTTATGGTTATTTTTGATGAATGCACATTTTAGTAATTACCTTTTTGACATTAAGCCAATTTTCACTTTTTAATTAAATCCATAAATAACCTTAATTCTTCAATAAAAGGTTTTTTGTTCTTATTTTATATTATTATTACCGTCAGGAAATATTTCAAATACCAAAACATAATGTTAGTTAGTAATTATAACTTCTCAAAGGTCCAGTAACTAACTATGTTGTACCTTGTAAACATTATGCAAACTTTATCTGTGTTATAAGTATCTGGCTTGATAGAAGCCACATTTTTTCTTTTCTTTTTATGGAAGTTTGGCATATTTCCCCTTCCAAATATTAATATATCCCAAATGACCAGTGAGCATAAATAAATCCTTATCAAAGAGGGAGAATTTTAAGTCTAGAGTGTGCTCACAGAGAGTGAAGTGAGGAGTAAAAAAGCCAAGTTTAAACTGTTTGGCACAAAGAGGGAATGAAAAATGAGCGAAATCAAATAGTGATTGAAACACTGGAAAGAAAATCTGACATAGTAGTGCAACATGAGAAAACAAGAGAAGCAGTAACATGTTATTTCACCTTCCATGACGGTCACACTTCAGCAGACTTTAATTACTATATTAAGGTCCATTGTGCCAATTTTAATTGGGGCATCACACAGATTTCTCAGAATGCAACATGTTGATCATGCTTGTAAAAGCATGGGGTCTGGACGGCCAAGTTGCACTTCTGGGACAGGCAGGACAAGGCTCACAAAACTGATTTGGCAGTCCTGCCTCCGGGCAGCGTTCACAGGAACAAGGGAGCCAAAGAACTACTTATTAAGGTGAAAATGAATACTCATTTACTCCATCTCTGATACAGGAGTGGACACACGTAAGTTTAAAGGAAATCCCTCATGAACACTGCAGGTCAGTTTCTGCTGTCACATCCTGCTTCAACAAACCATTGAATCAAAACTTACTCTTCCAGTTTTTATAGTGCAGCTTTAAATACTGCCACTCAATGCTTCCTGCGCTGCACAAGCAATTTTCTTGCTACTTTCTGTGAATGGCTGTGCATTTAATTTTAAAACTTCTAAACTATAACTTTTTCAACATGGGGTTGACATCTCAGAGGTTTATCTATCCCTCCCTTCATGCACATTTCCCTTTTATCAGGACCAGGTTCCTTTAAAACGAAAGTTTAGACTTTCAAACTCAATAATGTAAATAATCTAATGAAATAGTGCCAGTGATTAGTAGGAGCTATGATGAAAAACGCTCAAAAAAAAAAAATCATTCCCTTAGGTCGCAACTCAGCTCTTTAGAGATGCACTTATACGTATAAACAGTTAATGACTCGTGGACCTGATATCCACAGGGAATCAGCATTGTGAAATATCTTGGTGTTGGAACTATCTTGAATATGGAAATATAATTTAGAGCTTAATCTCACATACTGCCCTCAAAACCCATCCTTCCATCTGAGACTGGCCAGTATTTTGTAATACTGTGTATTAACCAAGTGGCAGGCAGAATTTGAAACCAAGCATTTCTGTTTGCAAAAATTATTTTTATTTGCCTCGTTATGTACGCTTAGTGATTAATCATCACATCAGAAAACATAAAACTTTAAATCGGGCAGCCTCATTAAGTCAAAGTTGAAATTATCTACATATGAACCACATCTATCTATAATTTGCTGTTTTTTCTAACTCACAGTCTGAAATCAACTCAAGTAATTGAAGATGCATTGAAACATCTAATACTGTAAAACTGATTTCTTCACATAAGCTGCATACCAGTCAAGATAGTAGAAAAATTACCTTTTTCCTGACTTGTTGATCTTTGGAAGAATGGGCTTTCACATGCTTTCTCAGAGAACTTGGATCTGTGTATCGCTTAGTACATCCTGGAATCTGACATGCATAAGGTTTCTAAATCAAAAGAAAAAGGATAAAGCTGCTGTTTTATCACAGATTATTCTAAATCAAGAGAATCCTTTTTGAGCCTTGGGATGCTGCAAACCACATTACTACAGAACAAAAATATTGTACACTATTACAAGCAGAATACTCGGCAATTTGTTAGAAAGGGAAAGGATGAAGTAAAGCTTTTAAGGAAGACAAACAAAAGGAAAGCTTTCATTACAGCACCTTTCATTGTTACCTTTTTTTTCTAATCAGTACAATGAATATTGCTAGATATACTTACAATTCTTCCACCCTCAGAGCAATCTTTGACTTAATCAGAAATTACAGTCTTTAGTGAATCAGGTAAAGAAACTGCAGTAAAGGCCCAGAAAGACTGTTTAGGATTATAGAAGGATCCGCTTCAGAAAAAGAGAACAAGAAAAAGTGTTAGTTTACTATATTACAAAGAAGGCAAGCAAAAACCAAACCAAGCATTGAATACTGAAGTTTTAAAAGTATAACATATAAAAAAAAAAAAAGCATTTTAATGTGAAGTACTGACCAACTCCTTCAGCTCACGTTTTCTAATAATACTTCATTTTAGAAAAATACCAGTCCTGTCATATCTTTATAGTTTTCTAAAAGAAAGCCCAATAAATCTAACTCATATAGATATCTCATCTCGCCTGTTCTAATCTGTCTGTCTTTCCTGAAGACTTGTAGGTTCACAATACAAAGTATTAAATGAACATTAGGTCAAACTGTTTCCTGAAATTAGATATTTTGCAGTTTATCCATTTATGTTTCACAAAGCATTTCTGAAAACACCTTGTACAAATAACTAACTTGCCAGCCATAGTATCAACTATTCAAAATGGATTATTTATTTTTTTAACAGCCATTTAATTCAAATGGCATTGTTTTAATTGTATTTCTGGACTTCTGCCCTTTGGAAACTGTCTCTGAGAAAACATGATCTTTTGTTCTGAAACAGAGGCTTTTAAACAAATCTCAGCTGTGACTCAAATTTACAAGCAACAATCTGTTCACATGAAAATTCTTAGACTTACAAAATTATTCTACCTCTCTTGAATTTCTGGTACATGCCCCAGCCTTAACTTTCCATCAAAGAAAAGCACTTCTTATCGCAGATGGCTTCAGTTTCCCTAAAGATCAACTAAGTGGCAGAAAGCTACTGCCTCTATCTGCAGCAAAGACCACGGAACTGCGGTCTTTTCGTCAACTAGCTTGTTCCATCTTCTTGCATGCTTAGATTACTAGGTCACTTTTGAAGCACCTTCAACAGCCTCGTCAGACCATCCATCCTCCTATCTCTTATGGGCTACCTGCTGTCACCAAGCTGGAGGAAAGGAGCAGATGGTCTAATGTACAGGGGACTGCAATGGCACTTCTGTGTCCTTACAGTGTCCAGGTGTGTCCTCTGGTGCTTGGCGCGGTCGCTGGAGTTGCTGAACGCTTTCTGGCAGCCAGGGTGCTGGCAAAGGTACGGCTTTTCACCCGTATGGCTCCTTAAATGAATCTTGAGATTTTCTAGTCTGGAAAAGGCTTTCTTGCAACCCTCAAACTAGAAAAGAGAAATAAATTATTTGAAAGGGAAGTACACACAGTAAACTGCAACAGCAAACACCAAACAGAAGGGTATAGAAGGGCATGCAGAGACCTTCAGCCTGCTATGGCTGGGTAGCTCTGCAGGGCCCGGCTTCTCAGTGTGGGTGTTGCTGCAGGGTTCAAACCATTTAGAGCGTAAAAAAGCACCTATCCTCCCTGCAGAAGGCTGAATTAGGAGAGCATGTCCTACATTTTGCACGTGGCACACTGAGACCCAAAGGGACCAACCAGCTGAGAGTGCAGCACCTATCCGGCTAACACAGCACCAGCTGATTCTCCTCCCTGTAGCACACAGAGAGCAAAATGGTCACTGTGAGGTTCCCAAGACCTCTCCTAACCATGCCTACCTCAGCTCCAGGCTTCTTTGGATATTAGCAACTGAGCCTAATGGACGCATCTCTTAGTACCAACCCCACCTACAGAGCAACAGCAAAGTCATGCAGGGAAGTATCAGTCTGCTCTGCCTTGCTAATGATGATGAAAAATGTAAGATGATTTCTGAAATATATTTTTACTTTTCTGCCATGAGTAAATGTATGAAGCACTACTGTAAGCCTGTGAAAATAGGATGTAATTCCTATGGGGAACCAATAATCATGTGGCATAGTACTTCTATACTTAATCACTGCATCTGGGGAGAAATCTATGTTTATACGAACAGAAAACAAGATTTTCATCTATCATGTTCTCATAGTATACTGTAACATAAGGGAAAGTAAAAGGTCCATTCTATTTGACACCAGCATTTTTATATACACTTGATTTCAGTTAGACTTAAATATTTATGAGTATCAGAAGCACAGGCTTTCTAAAATTCTATCAGTCAGGATCAATTAATCTCATTAGTTTCAGCTGCTGCGTATCCCACTATGCAACATCTAAAGCTTCTGATGCATAACACGCTAGTTTGCAGGTCTTGCATACTTGCAAAAATAATAATTCTGTAGCAGAAATATCAAACATTTCTAAAGCTAACACAGAAATGTCCATTATTTCACTACCTATTAATTACCTATTAATTTCATTCACTTGAAAAGTAACAGGCCATTTTTCACCAGTGTCAGAATAACACAACTAAATTTTATTATGTATTATGCAGTGCACATATGTTCACAAAAGCACAGGTAGGAAAACTGACATACTTCTGATCATAATTAGCATGCCTTTCTTACAAATCTGTAACATCCTCAAAAAAAGAGAAAAAATTATATAAAATTTTTATCACTTAATTTTAAGCACATCTGTCTTTTGGATTACTGCAAAAAAGAATTACAAGTTCAAATCACATTACCTATAAACCATCAATATTAAAATTAAGATTAAGAAATTAAAGTTTAATAAAGAGGATGAATCACCCCACCATACCATAATTGCAATTTATCTTTCCCACACATTCATTTCAGAAAATGTCTCAACCCATGAAACTTTTTATTTATATTCCATCCCTTTATCCAAAGTGAAGCACTGCTTTTCAGATTATCCACTTCGATTTCAGATTATCCAGATTGATCACTGAACATTAATTTATGTTATGAATGAATAGTGTTGCCTTTATGTTTACGGCGCTTTAGCATGCATACAAAAACATTGTTGCAAGTGTAAAAATATTTTTTTACTCTCAAGGATATATTTTTAGAAAATATTACAGAATAAATCAAAAAATAAAAGACACCAATATATCTTACAATTGCCTTGATAAAAATATCACATTTTTCTAGGAAAAAGTAGAGTGGAGAAAGCATGAAAACATGGAAGCTAAAAAACTGATACAAGAAATTAATCACAAAAATGATAGAATTATAGAATGGTTTGGGTTGGAAGGGATCTTAAAGATAATTCAGTTCCAACTCCCCTGCCATGAGTAGGGACACCTGCTAGAACAGGTTGCTCAATGCTCCATCCAGCATTGGCTTGAACACTTCCAGGGATGAGCCATCTACAACTTCTCTGGGCAACCTGTTCCAGTGCCTCACCACCCTCACAATAATGAATTTCTTCCAAACATCTAATTTAAATGTACTCTTTCAGTTTTAAGCCTTCAAAAAAATGACCTTCAAAATGCAAAATAATTCAAGAGCACCTATGTTAAAATTAGAAAGAAATCTACTGATTAGCCCATCTTATACAGACAAGTTATTATTTTGTAATAACTTCATAAAAGAACAACCATTCATTCTAATGACTGTAACTATGCTGTACATAAGTATAACTGTAGTATCTCAAGAAGCCATTAATTTTATAGGGTAAAACTCAGACCAATGAACAAGCTGTAGAAGTATGACTCTGTTTTGTTTATTTTCCAGGTTATTAAACTTTGAATCTTCAAGCATGCAAACAAACCTAAACATGTAAATGATTGTTTATATGGCTGTAAAATTACTATTAATTTTAAATGGGAAAAAAATGTTTAAGTAAGCAGAACTGGGGAATGTTAACATACAAATTTAAGAATTGTTGTTTCTGAAGACTTCTGCATTGCTGAGTATAATTTGGAAGAAAATACAGTTCTCTCCTCCCTCCACAGCCTTCAATTACCGTCTGGCATATTCACAAGGCAATATATAGTTACGTATTGCTGAAAAGGTCATTCTAGCAAAACAGAGTTTACAAGCTTGTATTATTAAAAAGACCATCTTTACTCAACAGTTAATGAATGTTTCCTCTATAAATCAAATTTCTTGAAGCCATGTAAATCTCTGATTCTTACGATAAAAGGAATGAAAAGATACTCTTTTCAACAACACAGCATACACTCTATCCTGATAAACAGATTTCAGTGTAAGTATCGCAGACAAGACAGGATTATTTACGGAGGGAAAAGGTCAGGGAGTTGACAGTTGCATTTTGAAATGGAAATCATAGTTTTCTAAGATATTAACTGTTGTAGTCACTTAAGTATATGGCACACATTTGGCATTCTGAGTCTGTTTAACAGTCCTAAACACATCCCTGATTAAACAGGATTTTTTGCAAGAATTATGTGGAATTAATTGTGCAATGTTTTCCTAAACTGCAATGCAGAAATCAGAGTTACCGAGCTTTTATTTTTACTACTGCATGCAAATTGAAACCTTTAAGTAGTTCATACAGAAAATTTCCTCTCTGTACTTCCTAAAGTTCTTTTTAAAACACATTCATGTTTACTTTCTCCTTTTATAAGGACAGTTATGAAAAGGAAGAAACAATATATTTACAGGGAAAGGTAAAGCATATCAACAGAAAGAAAAAGCAGTGTTATGACTTTGAAATATTCATGTTCTCAAAAATGCAGTGTTCATCCTTGTTTAGGCAGAGACGATGTTACAGAGGCAACCCTCCCGAAAAATGACAATGTAATTTCATAGGTTATATAAAATAACCTGTTCAGTATCCAAAGCCCTGCTGGGTGAACCATGCATTTCTGAGCCCTGACTGGAATTCAACAGCCACCTTCAGTATAAAATACATTCAGACTCTTAAACTATAGAACAGCATGGTAATACCTGTGTAAATACTTCAGTATCAGTAGCAGATAATCAGCGGCCAAGTGACTAAGAAATTAGTCAGTTTTCTCTGCAAAAGGAACTGTTCTGATTACCTCAGCTGATCACTAGTATAGCAAGAATTGAAGAACTTGTTCTGGCAGGCATCTGTCTGAGCTCTGACCCATTCACTGAGAAGTACGTAGTCTTCATTTTAAAAGTCAAAGACAGCCAGCCCAGCTTCTTCTTAATCCCCTACCTAATATAATCTGGTATTAAATATATTCACATTTTCCTGTCTGAATTTGTTTTGCTTTTGCACCCAAACAGTGTATTTTCTTTTGTCATTTTTCTGCTACATTAACATTATAAGCAATGTAAAAGGTAACTTTTGATTCTAGGCATTTTCTCTTATCAAGTCATTTAACCTTCTCCCAAACAATTTATACATGTCAAAATTATTTGCTTTTTCACTGTACACAATGCTTTCTCAGACCTACTTTGAAATTGATTCCAAATCCCCCCAAAAACGAAATTAATTACTTTTAGAAATACTGACACCTGAACAGTATTTGATTTTACAGAAATGGTCAATTGAGTATACAACACACTGTTACTGTCTTCAAGTTTAGGCTTTTAATATCTTTTTTCATCCGAACCAGTTATACAGTGATCCACAAATATTTTTAAGCATCACTGTATGTGGCAAAGGATCATCTTTTATTTTTTGAAGTGTGAAGGATAAGCACTTCCCTTCTCCATTGTCATGTATGAGGAAATATTTTTGGGATATTATGATAAATACATTTCATTACATGTTCCTCATCTGGTCTGTCTCTAAGTTTACTGGAAGAGGTGCGGTTTTCCTTTTTAAATTTGACTTTGCTAAACATTAGCCTGCCTATAACCATTAAATTGCAGCAGCTGGCTTTCTGTGTACAAGAGCTAGCTATTGTCCACACAAAATCTCAATAACAAACCTAGATATTTCAGTGACAGAATACAGTCATTCTTCAATAAACCTGAATACATGTCTCAGGCAAGAAGCAAAAGAGACTGAGAGCCCTTCAAAAGGCTGTGATATACGGAAACACATGAGCTGCATCCAAATGACCTCAGAAAGTTAGATATGGCATGAGCTTGATGGAAAGGTGAAGAACTCTTCAAATCTCTGCCAATCTGACTTGGGGGAAATCAACCCAACCCTAAGTACACACAGAGGACATATTAACGAGGTGGTTCAAACGCATACCCAGAGTTTCAAAATACCAGCTTGTTTGGCTTAGTCACCTATTCAGTCATGGGGAACCTTTGATGATGCAAAATGAGAAGAAAAATGTGCACTCAGAAGCTAAGATACGTATCACAGGGGAGAAATTTCTCACTGATTTTTTTAAAAGGTCAACAAGATAAGAAACTTTACCCTAGCAAAAATACTTTCCATGAAAAACCAAAAGAAAATAATCAACCTCTCTACCTTCCATGCCTCTTCTTCATTAAGCACAATGGATGCCAGAGTGGTCCAAGAGTACACAGCATCATAACTGTGGGACTGGGCTTTCCCCACTGCATCCACAGAGGTAAGATAACCAGCAGTTTCACAGATATACAGTTCAAATCAGACCTGGCTCTTTTTTTGCCAGCCAATGCATGGCAAACCCACATTCATCTGTGACTGATTGCACATGACCACATAGACACATGCTCTAAAAACTCCTCACACAATGTAATTTGGTCCCCTTCTGACTACTTCTGCATTCACCTGGGATACAAAATACATGATTAATATTTCAGTGGTAGTCTTATCAATGTTAAGTATTCAGGTAACATGAATCAAACTCCCTTTTTCACTTACTCCTGGATCATCCTAGCCTTCTTTAAGTCATAGCATTTTACCGAGGGTTTTGATTACAGTTGGTACTACTAAATTCCCACTCAGACTTTTTTCTAGGCATAATTTCTCATATTGTAATTATAAGCTATAATATGTCTTCATTCCTGCTTACATTTCTTTGCATTTGGCTGATTTACTATGTACTTTTTTATAATTCAATAATGCAGCAAAACCAATGAGATCATCTCTGTCAGTGGGATATTCTCGGTATTTGTAGCTCTACTAGTCCCTGTTAAATGTACGAAGTTTAACTACTTAGGACCACTAGTCTGAGAACAAGTGAAGCTAGTACGTACTCTTCGAATGGAATTTAATACAAAAAACTTAAAATCATTTTAGGTTGGAAAAGACCCTTCAGATCACTGACTCCATTACCCCAGCACTGCCAAGTCCACCACTACATCTACAGGTCTTCTTAATATCTCCAGGGATGGTGACTCTGCCACTGACCTAAGCAGCCTCTCCCAACGCTTGACAACTCCTTCAGTGAAGAATTTTTTGCTAATATCCAAAATAACCCTTCCCTGGCACAACTTGGAAGTTATTTTCTTTCATCCTAACACTTGTTACTTGGAAAAAGAGAGGGACACCCCCTCTAAAACACTGTTACCGACTCATGTAATGTATTGATCCAAACCCATTTACAACAGCAAATTACTGTCTGAGACTGGCTTGACAAGCTGCTTGACTTGATTACTTTTGTAATATTCATAAACTGACCATAAGTATGACAAGTAAAAGTTTTAAATCTTAAACTTTGAAGGAAGACATCTTAATAAAAATATAAGCCACTCCTAGACTTTAGGAAATACTGTCACACATGAATGCGTACGTGCAAATGGAAGGAATGGTATCCCTAAAAACTATATAGGAAAAAATAAATCTAGAGTAACATATACATAAGGTCCCAAACCAAATCTTTGAATTATTCAATAGCCATGCAGCATTTTCTAAGGTTTATTATCAGACAAAAGGCGCATTAATTATTTAACAATATCCATCTGTCAATTAATTTTGAATGGTTTGAAATGCTGACCAGGTAGGTTCTTCTGTGTCAGCACTTAGGCAGGTGGTATGACAAGGACAAGGTATCTCTCTGCAGCTTTGTATTTATCACACAAACAGAAGTAAAAGCTATTCCTTATATGGCTTTCAAACAAGAACAATGCATTTCAAGCATTAATTAATAGTCTTTTAACCGTTTTCCTTCCTCAACAGTATTAGCATGGTGCTGCTCTGCTAAAGATGTGTTTTCGAAAAATTGAGAGTAAGACCTCATATGAAAACCTTTTAAATAGCTTTTTATACCCCCAGACTCTCCAGCCCGGCAATCTTGTGAATGACACATAATTAGTGTCAGACATCATTCAAACTGCTGACATCAGGTGCTCACTGACAAGGAGGCTGCAGTCACAGCTGAGATTTAAAGGCCCAGGTTCGTCTAGTGCAAAGTAAGTGCTGTGCTTTTAACCCTTGAAGTGTTTAAATGGGGGAAAATGCAGCATTCAGAGTAGCACTTCACTTTAGTGCCTATCTGAACAGAACACATTTTCTAATGTGGTGGCTGAATGCTTTCATGAATGCACTGAGCTTATATAAGGCCATGTATTTTCCTCAAAACTGTGCAAAGGCTGGCATTTATTTTCGCTTTTATAGTTAGGCTGATGAAACTATACAATGTCTTGGAATTTATTGTTCCAGTAAATGACAGATTATGTTTATATGTGTTACACAGATTATAGTAGATACTTGTTTGCTCAGTCTTTCAATGACAAATTGGCCCAGAGTTAATTAGTCTCTCTTTCTTTCCTCTTAAAAAAAGAAGGTTCCCTTCACTGCAATATCCTCGCTTCATGTTTTTCTGGTAGATTCCTTAAAATTTTATGATCCAGCATGCATAAATACAAATGCAAACAAAAGATCATTACAGACCATGACAAAATCTAAAGTAAATTGTTATTTAGCTTCTTTGTACTTCCTAGTTTAAGTTAAAAGGCTTATTACACTCCATAGATATACAGTAAAGTTCATATTATTAGTCAGATGTAAGACTTAATGGGACTAGTCAGTGCTTACAGCTATAAGGCTCATATTTTGAGAGCTTTTGACTAAGCAGCACATAATGCTTTTTTGTGTGCGTGTAGGGATTGAACAAGATTAATAGACCATATCCTAATCTGACTTTAGTTTTCTAATACATCCATCTCCTTGGGTATTTTTAAGTAAAAAGAGATACATGCTGCTATACATGCAATGAAATCAATGGAAAAGAGGGTATATTAATACAGAGCAAAAATCTACACATCGGTTCACATGGGAAACTGAATCAGGCTACTTTTCAGGCAGATGCACATGAGAGGCTAGTTTCTTGCATTCTCTTTGAACAATTCTCACTTTTTTGGTCACACTGTACAGACTTGAGTATTTCTGTATATAGACAGATTACTTGAGTGTCTCAATAAAATTTATTTTTAATCTCCTTTCCAGAGAGATCAGTATTCTGATGTCAGTTCTGATAGGACAGTGAACTAAGGATGGCACCTAATTGCAGTAAAAGTATAAGACATGAGTAAGTGCCTGCCTATCACACTGTTTCATTGTGAAAACTCTCTTTACAGATGGCTTTTATTCCTGTGTTTCTGATAAATGTAGCATGCTCTTTTTTCTCTTTTCATATTAGATCTCCAGAGTTCATACTTTTCATGTTCTAGAGATCTGCAGCACATGTAACCTTATTTTCTAGGTAACACCATGCCTAAGGGCACAAATATCTCAGCTGAAATAAGGCACAGTGCAATGAATGTTATTTATCCCCGAAATAATGGTGTCAAGAGATTAATTCACCATGGAAATGTCTCTTGTTTTCATCAGTCTTAGTAAGCATGGCCATTTCAGCCTCAGAAGCTATTTCTGTTGCTGTAGAGAAGGTAAATATTATGACAAGTACCTTCAAAAGGAACTATTACTGTATACATCAGCTGCTACTGGTTCAAAAACCATATGGTACGGAAACTATTAGGGAAAAAATGAACATTTTGGGAATTCTTTCTTCGCTTCCTTTTGGAAGACTGTGCTTGCAATTTTTTTTTTCTTCTGGTTTTACTCCTTTCTTTCTCTTCCTCTTTGGCTTTTCTAAAAGGTTGTCTTTGACCCTCCCATAACGGAGGCCATCATCTGTAATCACACAGCTTTTTTCTCCTGGTTGTTCACTGTTAAGGCAGCTACTATTATCATTAAGCCTCAGAGAAGCCCTATGCATTTGAATACTTTTTCTCTCTTGTATATATGCAAAAAACTAAACAACCTTTTGTCAAGTAAAAAACAGTTATTTCCTTGCAGGTATTTTAAAAAATATATGCAGGAATACCATCTTCAAAAAAATGCAAACATGTAACTACATCTCACTTCTGTAGTTCTGTTCTCTACAGGATTTCGTGCCAGAGATATATTATAAATCGAGATCATAGGCTTTCAAATATGGAAATGAGGTAGTGTAAATCACATTCTCACCGGGAAGATTCTGTTGTTTTAGATTTTGCTCTTTGTGAATTCCACAAGGTCTAAAATCTGATCTCTCTTACACTAGGGAAAAAAGGAATAAATAACCAGGAAAGCTCTGAAACCATAGCTGAACTGGGAAAGAAACTGTTTTGAGGATTCTTCTTCACCATACTCCATGTCAGCATTATCATTCATAAATCATTCTATTTTCTATAAATAGTAACTTTGTACAAATATCTATTTCTATCATAGAAATATGAGTATTCCATTCCATCCTGTCCTATCCTGTCCTGTCCTATTTATAAACATGCAAGTCGGGACTGAAAAATTGAAACAAACATGCATCCTGTTCTACAAACACTAAAAAAGTTTTTCTTCTTACAGTTATTTGAAAATATTAACACCTGATTGCCATTTTTCACAGATACAAGGATATTATAGTCAGGAAAGCACTAAGACAGTTCTCAGTAAACTCTTACTTATGGTGCATAGCACACAGTTTGATACTGTAAAACTTTCAGCACGCTGTTTTACAAATTTGGATATGAGGTTCTTTTTATTCCCAGCAAATGTACACAAGGCCAGCTGCTATCCAGCACAGGGTCTCTCGGTAAACTCCATTTCTTATTTAAAAAGTCAAACATCAATTTTCTTAGTTTGGTTTTTTTTTTTTTTTAATTAAAAAAGCCATTAGATCACTGTCAAGAGAAAAATGGGCAGCAAGAGATCCATTTGATAGTTCTCGAGTGCAATATTTGTACTCAAATGCAAACATGCCAAAGATACCGTAGGAAACATGCCAAGATAGAGTAGAACATCTCTACAAATGCTAACTTTGTGTCCAAAGAAATGATGTACTTATGTTATCCCGGGGAAAAAAAAAGTTTGACTGGCTCCAGTTTTGACAGACTGACACTGATACTACTTAAAGGGCCTGGTTAAAGTAGTTTTATTAAAGCAAAAGCATAAGGCATAATTTAATGGGTTACTTGTTTACATAAAGCAGTGTTCAGCTTGAAGTGCCTGAGACAAAAAGCACAATGCATACAGGAGGAGGCATCATTAGTAGAGAGAAATATGCTTGGTCAAACCTGGTCTTGAATTTTGAAGTTCAAGTTGCACTTGAAAAATGCACCAAACAATATACTAGAAAGGCAATTTTCTTTATTTTAATACAATATTTATATACCTGTTGCACTATTTTCTTCTGCCAAATTGGCTTAGTCATATGTAACCTCTAACATAAACACAATTTTTACACATGTAAGTAAAATACTTTATTGTGAAAATAACAGGATTAAACTGTGCCAGTACGTAATGGTTTGAGAAGTACCTTTTTCAAAATATGCTCTTTCATAGGGATACACAGAAGCATACTGTTTGATATCAAGGACCAAAAAGTCTGATATTCTCCATTATGTAACAACAACCTCATCAGGGGACAGAATTCTTCGCAAATTTCATATGACAAAATTTATTTGACTCTTTTCCATCAGAGAAGTAATGCTTCTAGAATGTTTCTTATAGAATTAATAAGTTCAAGATATTCATCATGGTCCACTCATTTCATAATGGAGAAAGGACTGTTTCTGTTATACTCCAGCAGAACCTCTGCCAGTAATAATGATTTACAGCAAATGTGCAGTGGTGACCAAAACTTTGCAGGCATTATTTCAAAATTTTATTTCTTGCACTGCTTTTTAGAAGTTTTTTTCTGAAAATATAACATGTGCATCTTCATAGTTATGGCCACCTAGTATACTTGTATACATAGCTATAAGAATTACTTGGCTATTCTCTAACTATATTACTAACTTCAAATTTCCTTCTTTTTGGAAAATAGACATGACACATACTGATTTTTTCTACCTCTGTTTCATAATACTTACTCTCTACCATGATAATGCCATCTCACTGATATTCATGAGAAATTTAATCCTGGTAATTGTACATAAGAAGCAAACAAGTGTATATTACCTTGCGATACTTTTAACTATTTGGATGCAAGTAAAGTGTACAGAAGTTACATTGAAGGCTATATACATCAGTAAATATTCAACATTTTCTAATACTTAAAAGTGGCTAATTTGGGGCTACGGTTGTAACACACTCACTTGAACAGTCTGAAGAACAGTTAATCAAAATATGCTGTGTAATACCTAAAAGCCACCCCACAAACCCCAAAGCTAAGTAACTAGAAAGTAAGGAAAATTCATATTTTAGTGTTTATTTTCTGAATTCCAGAACTTTTTAAAACAACTCCATTACTTTTAAATCATATTAATTGGTGCTTTTTTGAAAAGTATTCAGATTAGTGTCTATGGCTACTGAAAAAAACTGGACCAGAAAACTCCCCAAAATCTGCTATTCAGCAAAAACTTGAGCAAACTAAAATGGGGCAAAGGTGAATTCTTAAACAACCTTAGCATGGCTGCATTACTGCCAGTCCATACTATAACCATTCTGTCATAACAACCAGGTCCCAATTCTGCATTACTTGAATATGCCCCACTTTCACTGAAGTCAGTGAGAATTTGGAATATGTAAGGAATGTAGAATTACAAGTAGTGTCTTAATCCTTAGGTCATAAGCCAAGATAATTGTAATGCCTCAACTCATAATGCTGCTGAACTGTAGCTCTGCAGCACCTTTTAGGGCATTAACAGCAGGATTCTGCTGAATTAGTCTAAAAATCATACCAGGAACTTGCCTCTGCACTCTGACTTGTAATAGGTAATTTAAACTAAGCAGCCAAAAGATTAGAATGAAATGTATTTGAGCTGTTTTAGCAGTGTAACCTTACTTCCTCTTCTTTCTTTGTCCCATTAAAGGGAAATCAATAATACAATTCAGCATTTAAAATCCTCACTTTCTCCCGTTCTGAGCAGAGCTACTTACACAGCTGTCTTTTCATGGCAAAACACAGAACACCTACAGTCTGATAGAGACAGATTGCAGAAAAGAACAGTTGTGGAAAACAAGGCAAAAGCGCTTGCAGTTTAATCAGTGGGAGTCCATAACAATAGCACACAGCCAAGGAGGCTTATTTCTTACCCCACAAGTAAACCACATAAAAATTTCCGGCAACATTCAAAACGCACTTCCCAGCCCAGTAACTGTTCTCCATTCTTGACCACTTAACACTCCCAGCTTTTTTTCAATTAGAGCTTGTTTGTTTAATTAGTTAAAAATGAAAAAAAAAAGGCAAGAAAGAAAGAAAGAAAAAAATCTTTAAAGAAAGGATTAAGCCCTGTATTTTATGGAGAAAGAACATAAATTAGAAATTCTTTTCGAATCTGGAGCATGCATTCTTTAATCACCTGCCCTGCTGGGAAGTGTAATAAGAATAAAGGCAGAAAGAAGCTTTCTTGCTTCACTGAATTTGTTCAGAGGAAGATATGCTTTTGACTATCTGCAACTAAATCTCAAAATTCATGACAACTCAGACAATACTCCCACATATTATAAGCCTGTGCATTAAAAAGAGAGCAAGGAGAGCTCACAGAAACCCCACCTGGTGAGCAACTTCTCCAGATTCAATAGGGCAAGACAGAAGGCCACGTGGATGTGAAGCAAACAAGCCATGACTGTGAAAAGACGGTGACAAGACCTCATGTACTGGCAATGCAGCTCTTCAGTGTGGTGTGGCTTCATAAGCAAAATAATTTTCTAAATAACCAACAGATCTGACTGATGGGCGTGAGTTGGGGATAAGAAAACCCATGCAAGTGGCTAAAGGTTGGACAAGGTAGAAGTATTGGTTACTGTTTACTGTTTCTTTGCAGTAGCATCTACTAAAATCTAAATATTATGCTTTGAATTTAAAATTAAAACAAAGATAACTTGATGAAAAAGACAGAAGTCAAAAAGAGTGCTAAAAGTAGATGTAGGCACCATCTTCCTTTCAGAATAGCAAATCCTCTCGCCTGTATGTGCCTTGTCAAATTGAGAAAGATTTTTGCTGAGATCCCATGACAGTAAAAACAGCCAAAAAAAGGAAAGAGAAACCCTTAGAAGTTATTCTCCTCCTTTTGGTGCAGTGCACCCAAGTGCAAAGAATCAATATGTACATACAACAGGAAAGAAAACAAGGCTGCCGTTCCTCCTCTTCCTCCTCCCTGTCAACACCAGAAAAAAACATAGTAAGGAAGCAGCATGAACTTCAGGTAATGGCTAGGGTTTATAGCTTTCGGACATCCCATTTAATGCCAGCTAAGCTCATCCCTCGTTTCCAACAACTTAAGTACATACTGCATCACCTGCAACTCCATTTACACGCACTGGAACATCTTGCCTCTTGCAGACATGCCTCACAGCAGATAGAAGAAACATTTGGTGTCAGCAGAAATCACAGAATGAAAGTAGTCAGGGCTGTATTGCAGGCAAGGTCTGGCCGGAGTAGGACCATGAGCCTGGGATGGGCCATAGCTGCAGCCAGGACAAATGGCAGTCCCTTCACTCAGACTGTCCCCAGTGAGTTAAGGCTGATGCCTGAGATAACAATGTGATGCAGAATCTGGGAGCACAAATATTTGGGTTAGACCTTGGTTTGGAAGGAGGCAGGGCCATATCTAAATCAACAGATATGTCTCCAGGGACAGGACATGGGGTTCAGAGCAAGGCTGAGCACACAGAACACAATCTGAGGGACCAGGCAAGGCTTGGAGCTGGACTGTGCCCTGCAGAGCTGCTGGCACACACTTGCTGCTTGTAAAACTGTGGTTAAGGCACAGTACGTTTTTTTCTAAAGAGCTCAGCAGCCAACAGCTTCTGGCTCAGGAAAATGCCAATGCCAGTATTTTCTGACTCACTACAGGGTCGTTACTTCTGCTGCCACACAGATGCTACAAAAAGGTTCAAGTTTCCAAAAACAGAAGATAAGGTAATGCAAAACCTATGTGAATCCCTGCACTCATTTAAGTCTCACATATAATAGGGGATTTTGGTCCGGTCTACTGAGGTGCTGCCTTACGCAAACAAAAACCGTGTAACAAAAGGCCTGTGGTGAAGGGACTGTGAGAGATAAATGCAAAACAGTTTCCTCGGGTGAGCCAAAAAAGCTGCTCAACAATGAAAAATTTAATACAGGAAAAGTTGAGGAATAAGCTAATAAAGACACTGTGGTGTTGAATATTTTTTTATTTTCCATCTCTGTAATAAAGTTAAATCATTCATATAATATTACATCACACAACCAACCTTTAAAACACTGAAGACCTCCTAACTAGTAATGCAAGCATATTGGTATTTCACATCAGGCATATCTTAGATCAGTGTTGAACCTTTTTCTTTTCCTGGGGCTCCTGGGAAAAGTAGCATGGCAGTGACTCAAAAAAGAATTCCTATGTAATTTAGGATTAAATCAGGTTCTCTGCTCTATAGCATAGATCGTCCAATGTATCTAGGAATGCATTTCTTCCCCTCACTGTATAAGGAGATGAGCCTCTTACACACCTTACACAGAAGTGGTTCTCACCATGCAACTGAGGTTTCAGCTGTGATAAACCTTAGGTGATCATTAGAGAACAAGGGCAAGAAAGAGTAAATACAGGAACTCAGTAATAAATGTAGGGTGTCAGTGGAATAATAACAAGCCTTGATAAATGTAATGATTTTGTTCCTCTCATGAAATAGATCATTTTCAAGGGAAGCCTTGAAGGGTTTACAGACGTTACAGAAGCAAAACACTTTGGGAATAAATCCAAAGCTAGGATGAGAGAAGCCCGTCCAAAACATGCAGGGCCAGAGAGAACAATGAGATGCATAAAATAGGGACAGGAAGAAAAATAAGATCAGTACACACGGCATATTACTAAGGATAGGTACATGTGCCCTATCTTAAGTGAAGTGTTCAGTGAGTGAGTTACTAGACTTTATTTATTTAAGTGGTATGTCTGGCACCACAACTGGTTGTGGAGTGGCTAGAGGACATTTTAGATAACAGCAAATTAGTGACTCTGTCTAATTTTTATTGCTCATGATTACAGCCAAAGAGAACAAAAAACCCAAATACCTGCAGATTCAGAGGCACAGGGGATGAGCTGTGCAATTTTCTGAGAGAAAGGATAAAAAGCTTTGAATTTCATCAAAGGAAAATAAAAGAATGACTCAGTAAATAACTATCCTTGTGAAGTTAAAGATTTTTTCTCCTCTCTTTGGTGGACATTGCATTCTTCTTAGTTTGTATTTCCCCAGGGCAACTTAACATTTACCTCATTCTCTGTGAATCATTACAGCATTCAATAGTCTTTGAAATTAATCTTTTCCCACTGTGAAAGCATGTCTTAGAGAAGCTACAACAGATATCTGAGCTATTTTTGCACTGTTGGACAAAGTCACTGTGCTTGGTTTTTCTTAATTGACAATACAAACTTTATTTTCTATTTTAATTGTTGGTACCATTAACACAAAGCCAGATGATAAAAATACAGATAAGTGCACAACACAAGGACTAACTGAGAATGAATAGCAGCTGAAGCTTACATAAGATAATGGAAAGAGAAGACTAACTCTGAGCCTGGATTATGCTCATTTCCTAATCAAGTGCAGTGCTAAAAGTGCATGTTGATGTATGCCACAAAATCCGTTGAAAACACAGGAGAAGTGCTTTATTGCACTTCACCTATTTGGAGTTTCTGTTTCAAAATAACTTTATGTTTACACTGCTATAGGAAAGGTTACCATCTTGCTAGACAGATGTCCAAAGGCAGGGTAAAAAAATCTGGTATCTATATTACTAATATATTAAGTAGATTAATGAATCTGATAGGCATTTGTAATTAATAGCTTCATAGATAGAGAGGCCTGATTATTTTCAGGTAACAACCACACAAGTAGAGTGTGTGGGAAGGAGGGAATGATGAGCGAAGGGAAAACTAGCATGGTTTTAGAGATCTGGAAGAGTCAAGAAACTGAAGCCAGTGGGCAGGCTCAGGACGGATCATGCTGGACTAAGCACTTACTGACTCAAGTCATACCAGCAGCACTGTGAAAAACATCTGTGATGTCTGTATTCCGTTCTTCCCTTCCTATCTTATATACTAATAAAACACTAAAACCAGAATGGTTTATCTTTGAAGATGAACTTAGTTTCAGACCTCGGAGGTAACTCAAAGAGGGTATACTGCACTGGCAACTTGTATGTCCTCTAGAAAATTGACCATTTGGAGAAAAAATGAGGGTTTCATTTATTTACTTCCAACATTGTTACTCACAGGGGGAACTAGAGCCCAGCAACGAAGAAGAATGTTGGTGAGGATGATATTGCTGGTAAGAAGATGGCAATACGGATTTTTTTTCCTGCATTAGTGTTTACTTATAAGAAGGCTGCAGATCTGATCACCTCTGCTAGCAGCTCTGCTAGCAGTGACCTTTTGATGCTTATTAACAGCATACGCTGTAATTACAAAAACAACATACATTATGAGATGCTGATGTTGAGGCTACATCCCTATAGTGGTTGTATTCTCTTTAGATAAAGATATGTTTAGATGAAACATTAAGCACTTTCCATTAACTGCATGCCAGCTGTTACTTTGTTACTTACCTTACTTAATTACTGAGCTTTGGTTGCTTTGTCCTACAGTCTGAAAACCCAGGGAAAGCATGAATAAGTCTTTTGCATTTAGCTAAATCAATATACATATATATACACATACTCACCTGAAACATTGCAAGACACTATTGTTCATAAACGTCTAAAGGCTCTTATGAAGATTTCTCTTTGGTTTCTACAATGTGTAGCATGAACACTGTTTGAAAGGCTGTTTCCTTCAGTTTCCTGATATCCCACCAAAGAAACTGAATTGATTGAAATACAGCCCACTGATGCTTTTGTATCACTTTAGAAGCTAATGGCAACCTTCCACCTCTTTTGTTGAACGGTGTAATTGGCCTGCCAGAGAGGACCTGGGATTTTAACATGTTTCTTGTTTGGCTGAGCTAACCAATTATTCTGTAGTTGCTCTCACGGCTGCAGACTTTTCTTCATTGGTGTCATTAAGCTTGTCAAAACTAATTTGTCTCCACAACTGCTGACCCTCATTGCCTTTGACAGCAGCACAAGTGTCAAACTAAAGAGGCCTTTGCATTACAAGAAAGTAAATGACTGATCAGAGCCTACCAAGCATCCTGACCATATGCCACAGCATGCCCTTCTGACACCAGGAGAGGTGGAAATAGTACCAACTAAATTACATGAGGTCACCAAACAACACCACTAATCATTTTGTAGAATAAGTAAACAAAGCCTCAAACAGCTAAAGGGAAAGAACACTTGAAGGCAGTATATGACCTACAT
Organism: Rhagologus leucostigma; assembly: GCA_013397725.1. Taxonomy (NCBI): domain Eukaryota; kingdom Metazoa; phylum Chordata; class Aves; order Passeriformes; genus Rhagologus; species Rhagologus leucostigma. Next base: position 289,771 of record VZTD01006133.1, on the reverse strand, counting down.
GGATGATAGTGAATCATTGGGTTGCTTTCTTTCTAGTTAAAAAGATAATGCAAGTCACTTAGTCTGAAACAAAACTGTGAAAGAAGTTACCAGCTGACTCAGACCATATTTTTGGAAAGTTGATCAGACACAGCAGCTGGCAGTAGCGCGCTTGGAGCCCAATCCAGCAGATCATTACTGGATAATCCTCTCTATATTCTTGGCCACCCAAGCGACATCTGAATCAGGCCAGTGGCAAGTTCCTTATCTGATGTAATACTAGCCACTAAGTACTTAATATCAGACCACATTTACTACAGTGGAGTAAAATTTCTCATAAAACCATCTGCATATACCTAGAATTTGCTTCACTGAAAGTACAAGATGTAAGAGCCTTATAATGGAGATAATCCCTTCTAATTACCCATATCACTTTATTTTGGTGGCAAATAATTCATAACCCTCTCCTTCACTCTTGTGATTATATTGAGTTTAATGTGGTAACTTGAAATTAGCACCATGCCCTCAGTTGCTATAGAGTATTTGACAGGAGAAGAGAAATAAATGAGAGGGTTCAGAGGAACATTTTCTCTCAGCACATTTCTAACTATTCAAGGCACCAGTTCTGGAAGGGCCTTTATCCCCAATACCATAAGAGCTCCTACTTAGTTCAGTTGAGATGACTTGTACTGCCACAAGCTCATCCCACAAATAAATCTTTGCAGTGTCAGGACCTTCACCTGTATGCTACCCTATAGTACAAGAAAAGTTCAGTAAGTACAGTGACAGCAAGATGAGTTTGGTTTTCCCCCTAGAAGCCTTCAAATTCTGTCACCTTTTCTCCATACTTTCTGTAAAGCAGTTATTTTTCTAAGCCTTTGGGAAGGTATCTTTTTAATGAAAGCAGGCATATGCAGCGCAGCTCAGCAAACAGGATCAAGTCTTAAGAGACAATGACTGTTGTTGGATTGTATGTCTATGCGAAATACACTTATTTAAACAAGGCTGAGTGACTTAATGGTTCATCAGCAATGTAATGACTTCGAACATCGTTGTTCCCATTTAAGAAAGGAAAACAAAAGAAGAAGAGGAAAAGGGACAAAGAAGAAAGAAAAGCAGAGTAGAGCTGCATAGGATCCCAGGATTTTGTTGAGTTCTAATGATGTCATTCAGTATTTAATCTCTGGTGACAAAAAGGCTTTTTCTTCTCCTTTCAGCAAGAAAGAAAATTCAACATTAACAAAGCCCTGTATCTGAAGCCAAGATTGGATGTGAATCTTAAGTTGTTCCTAGACTTCTCTATCTGTTCCCCCCAGACATAAAGAGTAGCCACAACCAGAAAGTTGAGCTTTAAAAAGCCACATAATTATTTTGAGCTTATTTTTAATTTATATTTGTGATAGGGTTGTACAAAAGGACTATTATATCCACTGGCAGAAAAAAAAAACCACCATGACAATGGTCATTGTGGTACGAAGAGTTGGGGAAATGACAAACATTGCAACTTGCCAAGCATCACAGACAAAAGTTTTTAAAATATGTACATTCCTTGATTGGCATATTTTGTCGTTAAGATCAGGCAGGGGTCAATCAATCTGAATAGGGGAGAGAGAGAACCAGACTAGGGGAAGAAATGTGACACTCTTCATACTTCCTAACTGCTGATCACTTCTAGAGTGAGGTACTCCTCATGGAAAACAAATTACATTATTTCGTGATGTTTTTATTTCATGGAACAGCGTTGATGTTAAGAGTTGGTATATGCAGACAAAGGAGAAAAAAATGTTTTTTCCTTTCATTTACCTTAATGGTTAGCATTCACACACAGCCAGATGAACTCGTGCTCTCATGTATTGTACATCAAAATTTTACAGAGTCAAAGTGTTGAATAGGCCAAGTAAATATCCAAACCCACTGTTCCTAGTTTACATCAGGAAAGCTTAATTTAGAATTTTTTATGGTTTTCCACTAGCAGCTTGAAGCAGTAAAAGTTCAAGGCAAAAATAATGGCTAAATGTGTATGAACAGTTCCAGAAACGTTCTGAGTTGTGAAAGCAACTCCTTAAGTTGCAAAGCGGCTTTTTTCCTTTTTTTTTTTAAAGGATTTCCATCAAAAGGAATAGGAAAATAAACTCCTTATATATAGTTTTTATTTCCTGAAAAACAAAGAAGTATACCCACCAAATGCAGATTCTTACCATACTAAGTGCAGTCTACCTTACGTCACCAACAGGTGTCAGGGAATGACAATAGGTGTCATAAAGAAAAGGAATAGATGTACCATGCAAAAGGTACACAACAAGCCACCCACATGTCAGTAATCCTCTGTCATCTTCTCATAATTCCCTTAATGTGCCCAGAACATGTAACTGTTCCAGGAACCAACAGGAAGGAATCAGCGTTGGTCAGATTACTGTCATAATTTCAACCAGAAATCTGTGACACTTGACCCCTGAAGGCACACTGAGAGAAGTACAGCAGCAATGAAAAACCTGCATTTTGATAGTAGCTCTTCAGACCAGTCATTCATCCCAGAACTAGACTTATCAGGTTAAAATTCAAGGTCAAGTCACTACACCTAACTGACCTTCTGCAGTGTAGAAACACTCTTGTTTTCTGTTCACAGGAATAAAGCACATTTTTCAGTGGTAAAGTTAGAGACTGCAACAAAACTATCCCCTTAACTGCTATATGGATCTAGCTTCTATCAGAAATCATGCTTTATAAAACTTAGAATAGACAGAAGCTGACTAAAACTGCAAAGTTGTGAAAGACAGCACAGTACAGCTACATGCAAAGACTGGGAGTTAGGTTTCCAAGCATTGTTTCTAGTCAAGTTTAAAACACATCTCTGTTCAGTCTGAGCATTCTGCAAATCTACATACTTTAGCACAGTTTTATAAATAACTGATTTCAAACTGACATGCATTATTATCCAGGGAAAACACTTTTAGTGTATTCCTAAATATTTCTGCTGTTCATACATGAACATAAATAATTTTAAGTAATAAAACACAGCTTGTGTACCCAGCCAGAATATAAAAAAGACTTAGAGTAAAGGGCTCAATGAAAAATGTCAAGATCTGTATGTGAACATAAGTTAAGAGTTGTGAGACACTACTGGTCGCTTTTATGCAGGGAATTTCAGAAGTGAGAAACTAATATGAATAAGATTAAAAAGTACCCGTAGAAGAAGTAGCATTTTGCATCCATTTGAATTACATATAAATATCTACACAAGTGCAGCAACATCAAGAATCAAACCTAAGGAAAATTATCTAATATCCATTATTACAAAATACATATGCGACTAGAATGTGCTATAGGAATGAGCTGTTCTATGAATATGAAAAAACAGATGCACTTACAAGCCATTCTATACTTAGCTATAGAAGAAAAACTAGACCTGCATTTTTTAGATTATCAATCATTTAGTAGTGACCTGCACTGGAATATGGTTAAAGATCTTGGTGAAAAATTTGTCGTTCAAGAGATGCTGTTTACAACTCCAGGGCATGTTGTGATAGGACAAGCGGGAATGTCTTTAAACTGAAAGAGGGTAGGTTTAGATTAGGTATTAGGAGAAATTCTTTGCTTTGAGGGTGGTGAGACACTGGAACAGGGTTGTCCAGAGAAGGTGTGTTTGCACTTCCTCTGGCAATGCTCACGGCCAGGTTGGATACAGTTTTGAGTAACCTGTTCCAGTGGAGAGTGTCCCTGTTTATGGCAGGAGGACTGAAATTAGATGGTCTTCAAGATCCCTTTCAACACAAACCAGTCTATGACTATGAAACCAGCTGACCAGAACTTTGAATCAAAAATATACTTTGCCAGTTAATCTAACGTACTGATTTTAACATTGTTCTCACTTGATTGACATACATGGACCGTTGCATCCCGTAAGGAAACATCCGCCCAAGTTAGGATGAACTCCCAGGAGACCTTGCCTTAATTATTATAATATATGCATCCTCTGTGTTTACCATTCTCCACCCCTTTATTCTATGTTTGTACACTCGCTCGAAATTTCTTTTCGATTGTAACCCCCATTGGCTCCCTTTTCTTAATCCCTTCTCCTCTGTACCCCTATTGGTTCCCTTACCCTTACTCCTCCCCTGGCCCTCAACCCATTGGCCCTGATGCTCTGCCCGCCCCTTCCCCTCCCTATATCAACCCTGCACCCTGCCCTCCATTTTGTCTTCTGTCTCTGGATTCCTCCATACCTGGGACGTTCAATAAACTCAGTTGCTGAACCCCATACAGAAGACCCTTCCTGCCTCCTCTGTCGTCAGCTGCTGCCTCATCTCTCCTGTGGGTGTGCATGTGCCCCGCTCCATTGGGAGTGTGTATGCCTGCTGTCCTTCGTCTGGCACCTCGTGCTGAAGTGGCTTCCCCTGGCTGGGGACCCTTCTGGGAAGGCTGTGGCATTCACCACCGCCCCACGCCGCGGCCATGGACCAAGTCAGTAAGATAAGGCAGCTGAGGTGTATTGGTGCCAGCCAAAGCTGACTCCAACTGCTCAGTGCTGCCAAATGGTTTCCTAATTGCTCCACCAACACTTCCGATGGAAGTGATGATGTTGCAGTGTTCCTTCATCCAAAAAGTCAAGTAGGTTAGTTTCTATCATGAGTATTTAAGCAAGAAACCTTAATACATATGCACACGACTAGGGAAAACCTACGCTATTATGCAACTTTCAAAGCCAGCAAAACACAGGAAGAATAAATGCCAGCAGAAACCAGCTACTGGGAGCAGCTTTGTATTGTGCCATTGCACTGTCCAAAAAACACAGTATTTATGGTTGTGCCTGAGTAGTCTGGATTTTTTCAGTGGTATTCATTTTCTCAAATTGTTAATACTTGTATTACAAAGGAATACAAATTTGTTCCTCGGTACTTTATAGTCACATGTTTTCCAATAATTTGCCTGCTCATAAAAACCTCAGTGGAGCCTTCTCAAGCAAATGACAAGGTCAGAAGAGCTCTTCGCCAACTCTTTGGTGGGTGTGAATTTATGGCTTTATCCACAGGCATCTTAGAATGTCAGGTATCTTTCTACAGATGGTAACAAAGAAAAGGAGCAAAAGTGAGGGAGGATGAGAAAGCTGCAAATTGTCCTTCCAGGGAAACTCTAGGATTCATCCTCAGATTTCAGTGTAAGTTATTAAGTTTTCACTCGTCCAAATACAAAATAAAATTTCTCAAAAATAATTTTTAAAAAAAGTCAGCAGAGAAATTCCAACTCACTGAAAGCTGGACTCTGGTATCAGCAATGCAGTGAAATGTTTGCAAGGATCCTCTTCTCTAGACCTCCTCCCTAGCCACAGACAGTGACAGTTGTAGGTCTTTGTATTGCTTCTGCTGGTTAAACAGTGATAGTTCACCTGCATGCAAGTTTGCATGACTTAACAATGTTTTGTGGCAAAGCTCAGTTAAATTTTTGACGAATTACTGGCTTGGTTGTGTCCTGTGCTTTGATATATAAAAAAAAAAAAATTCCACATTGAGTTATACAGGTAATGTATGCAAACAAATTAGCTGGTACCTGCCAGCTGTAAATCTTGAGCTTTTGACAAGAAACACATGCATGATAGAGTTTTGAAAAGCAGGTCTTCAGCATTTAAAGCTGAGCAAAACCCAAGAGTGATGAAGTCAAATTTAGGAGATTGTACTAGTTTCAAAGCAAACCAGTGAGAGACTCCAAGTCAGAAATGCAATTTAATAGGGAAAAAAAAATGCAATAGTACAAAAAAACCCACTGACAGAATCAGAATACAACCTGACCCCCTGTTGGTCAGGGTGCTGGTAGCAGTCCGATTAAATGGTGGCTGCAGTCCTCCTGAAGTGATGGTTCTGTTGAAGCAGTGATGCTGCAGAAGGGTCTGGTCTTCCTCTGGGAGGCCAGTGGTGTGGAGGGCTGTGAGCCCTCAAGGCAGGAGCCTTTTGCACTCCCTGGAGAAGTCAGAGATAAGCAACCTTCCTCTGGGTCATGGTGAATTCCCAATGTGCCTTGTTTCTTCATGGTAATAGCCTGTAGCCCGTTGGCTAATTGGTTTCCACCCCACCCCCATTTTTCACATATAAAACCCTGCTTATACCTCTGAGCAGGGGGAGTTCTTGTCCCTGGCTTCCCCCTTGCAGGGTGGTTGGACAGTAAATGCTACCTCTGTGGAACTGCCACAGGAGGCTCCTGTCTCTCTGTCCCCGAGTTTGCCTTGGGTGATTTCACAAAGAGCTGAATCACAAGAGCTGGAATCACTTGTAGCTGAGAAATTGCTACACTTGCTGAAATCACCTATCGCTCAGAGAGGCCTGCCAGTGCCCATGGAAGAGCTGTTCCCTGCAGGACACTTTCTCTAGGAAGGTCGCAGCATATCGGTGCTGATCAGCACCGGACCCCCTGCGACACTACGGAAGAAGGCTGCTTGTGGTGTTCAAAATCTCAGGTTATATCCAGGATGCTTGGTTCCTCCCTCTGGGCAGAGCATCTCACAGTGGGATGATGTAATTTTATCAGTCATGTGGTGAGAGTAGATGGCCCATTAACAGACTATATCCCCCTGGAGGGAGGATGAGTCATGGGAGAGATAAAAAACACTGCCCCATCTGGTTTCAACAGCTGGCCCATTAACAGAAGATGTCCCCGGGGTTTATCAGGGATGAGTCATGAAGGAGGTGGGGAACACTGCCCCACTGGTTTTTAACAGCTCATGAAGATGGTAATAGAATACATACTTTTGGGCACATCTTACACTGTAACCAAGGACAGAAATGTTTGAGTATTTCTGTTTACTGGACATCTCAGTTTCACAACATAACTTCTCCAGCAGTAGAAGAAATTACAGTTTTGATATCCAGGGCACAGCGGAGGAGCACTGCTTGTTGCTCCTGTAGGATTAGGATGCAACCCCAGTCTCCATGCTCAGTCCAACAGCCACAGTGCCCACTGATCTCTGCTGTTCCAGTACCCCTCCCTTCCAGTGCATGAAGGTAGACTAATACACTTCTAACCTGTATAAACAGAAATTAATGTACTAATATGAACTGTGTTTCCAGTTGTGTCTCACAGTGTCCACATCTCATTATTATTTTCAACTTTAATTGTATTAATTTCCACTTTAATTTTAAAATTGTTTTGGTAGTGATCAACATGATTAAGATTTAACAAACTACCACTACATGTTGAAATTCTATGTTTTTACAATAGGTTTTCATGTTTGATAATCAGCATTTCCCTCTCTTGCTTTCTTTAGCAGCCAGCAAGCCAACTTTAATTTTTATTTTCTTCTACTTTAAATGCAAAGAGAATGCTGTTAAGGTAACTTGAAAACATTCATAATTTTGTCTTCCAGTAAAATATTAAACACAACCGATGCTCTGGCACTAAAGAGCAGAAAAAAACAAGTAAACAAGATACCAAAGGAGGTTCTTCTAGAAGAAGTGGAGAAAGAGAAACAAATAAAAATTAATCAGAGTTTGGACGTCCTGGCATATATTTTATCTACCTGTGATGGGAAACAAAATCTAAAACAATTCACAGAGAATTTAGGACAAGATTTTTATAAGTCTTCAAAGAACCAGATTTTTTTTTCATATATGGAAAGCTAGAGTGCAGACTGCAGGTGAATGAGTTCTTGGAATCTCAGTTTATGGGACTTTAATATGTCTGACATAATAAAACCCAAGGACATAAATAACAAAATAATCTAATTTACTGAAACAATTTCACCTTGCCTAGAGTAAATTAATTGCAGTCTCTTTACTTGAAAAATTAAGTGTATATTTTTCCAGTCGTTTCAATGTCAAAAGACAACTGGAAAATCATTACTAAAACAAGCTACATTAACTTGTCAAAAATAGGGTTATAATAACTTACACGTCTTATTTTCCTCAAATTACATTGTGTTACAAACAAGAGAACAAATACTCATAAGAATTTTCTAATTACAGCTATCTAGACCACAGAGCTGGATTACAAATGACTGTTTTCTCCCTCTAATGAGAAAGCAATGGGGTATTTAATTGAAGCAAAGTCCCACTAACAGGAAAGGATTATGCACTCCTGATCAGCTATATTTCAGCTATTAAAGTCACTATCTAAAAGATGACTCTAAATGGAAAAAGATCCAGCACTCTGCAGACAAGACTGGGCTAAAACTCAACAAGTTAATGCTGCTGATGGAAGACATGTAGTCTTGTTCTCCAAATAATACTCTTAGTTCTTCTTGTCCACCACTATCTTTACAATCCCCTACAGATGCACAGAGTTTGTTTCTGAAAACAGCTTCTTCCAAGGTCTATGGCTGTGCATACTCAGATCATTAATAGATGAGTTTTGTAAAATCTCTCTCACTTTTCAGCCTGATTTGGCTGGGCAATCTCTAGAAAAGCACAATTTCTTTAAAAATGAACTGAGAAATCTCTCACTACAGTTATGTGGCACTGCTGGAAAAAAACCAGCAAATGGCCTTCCTGTTAGTTGCTGCAAAATATTCCATGTGAAGTAAGTTACATAGACATGAAACATGGGTACAGTAATTTATAGCCAATACTTAGAGTGACAGGTGCAGCCAGCCAGAGTCGCGCAGACCTTACAATGTCCTGCTCTCCTTTTAGACTCAATGCAGCAGTACCAAGTGCAACGCTTAACACAGAAAAAGGTCTCCTCTCCAGTTTCCTCTTGAAAATCCCACAAAACATGGACAGTAACAGGTATGAAGTTTATATCAAGACAGAATGATTCCTCTTTTCAAACTACTTTGGAGGCAACATTTTATTTCTTTTTTTTTTCCCATGCTGGAATAGCCTATCATAGGATTTCACCTGGTTTATTTAAATAAACTTGGTTGCCTTTTTTCTCCAAGCAGTGATCAGTTTTTACCAAAATTCCCAGTTGTGGAGAGTGTTGGTGTATTTTTTGGAAAGGTAAAGCAAAGACTAAGGAAACTTCTCTTAAAACCAATACAAAGACACTGTCAAAACACATGATATGCTTATTTCCAGGGCCACTGGTTCAGCTTGAATCATAACCTGTAAATTTTAATCTTGATTTAAAAAAATCTTTTGGCTGGTTGCAAGAACAGCATGAACACGTGTTTAATTTTTTGCTAAAAATGCAAAAAATGTTTTTAATCTTGAATATGATGAAAGTAACAATTCAAAAAATGTATTTCTGCTACTAAAACATAATTAAAATTGTTTTATCTTACTTCATACAGAAAGTTTTAAAACTTTTTTTTACACTTACTTCTTGAAATGTTTGGAATTGTTTTAATTACCTCACCATCTCATTTCTCATGACAGAAGAAATTGAGATGAACCCTCTCAGTCTTCAAAGGACAAAGAGCAGATAGATGCCCAAGAATAAGAGAGGACACCTAACTCATGAGCTGATAAAAAGGAATACCATGATAATAAACCAGAATGGAAAGAGGCTGAAAACATCACCATTCTCATACCTGCTGCAGAAAAAGCTGACGAGGGAGGTAGGAAGTCTCCTTCAAGGCTAGACAGGGTGTTTGCAGCCATGTGAACAATATTTTTTTAGGAATAAGCATCTTCCTTATCTGTATCCATTGTATTTTCCAAATAAGTGAGTACATACTTGCCGTTGTTGAAAACTTCACACATTGTGCACACATCTCAAGAAAGTTGGCAGCACTTTTGGAAGCAGACCTAGGAAAGAAAAAAGCCCACAGCTTTCTGTGGACTTTTAGCCTTCTTTTTTTGCAGCTATGGAAATCAGGAGTTGAAACAGCTTACCACAACTGCTACACCTCTGGCAGGGAACAACTGTGCACAACATCAGGATACCTTTGACTCACTTCTGTCTGCTTCAATCTGGTTCAATATTGTGATGCGGCCGTCTGGGTACTAGCAGTAAAGGATGCTTTTGTGAACAGTTCAGCTTTCGGAGAGTGACAAAAAAGAACAGGCTTGATAATAAACCTGCTCTTTGCTGCGAGTACTATATTCAGTTATTTCACTGTTTCACTGCTCAGAGAAATTTTCATTCCTCTCTCATGGCCTACTGCTGTGTTTCATTCAAACCCAGTAAAACCTAAGGACACAGAAATCTTGGTAAATCCATACTAATAGCTGACATCTTTGAAATTATCAAAATTACTCTCACAATGAAGTTCTCCTGTGTCATGGGCACAGTATCTGAACAATAAATCACACACACAAAATTACAGAGTTGAAGTTGCAAATTCTTAGGTAATTATCATTAGTCAAAAGTAAACAAAATGTGAATAATTGAAAGCTCAAAATTATAAACAATGTTAGTTCACAAAACATGGGCTAAAACCTAAAAAATTCAGAGTTGAGGTCACAACCAGCAAAGTAACTTGAAATAGATACAAGTAAGAGCAAAGTTTACTGAACATAAATTCACATAACTAAACATCCAGGAAATCTATAGAACACAGTAATGTGCTGAGAGGCACACAGTCCTATTCAAGTGAAAAAGAAATATTTAGAGAATACATAAGATGTCACAGATTTCTCTGAGGAGCAACTCTCTAGACCCTTCCCCAGCTCCATTGCCCTTCTCTGGTCTTGCTCCAGCACCTCAGTTCTTTCTTGGAGTGAGAGGCCCAAAAGTGAACACAGGATTTGAGGTGTGGCCTCTCCAGTGCTGAGTACAGGGGGACGATCCCTGCCCTGGTCCTGCTGGCCACACTGTTGCTGGTACAGGCCAGGATGCCATTGGCCTTCTTGGCCACCTGGGCACACCCTGGCTCATGTTCAGCTGCTGTCACCAGCACCCCCAGGTCCTTTTCCTGTGGGCAGCTTTGCAGCCACTCTGCCCCAGCCTGTGGCGCTGCCTGGGGTTGTTGTGACCCAAGGGCAGGACCCAGCACTGGGCCTTGTTAAACCTCACCCCACTGGCCTTGGCCCATGATCCAGCCTGTCCAGATCCTTCTGCAGAGCCTTTCTAACTCCAGGAGATAAAAAATCCCATTCAACTTACTGTCATCTGTGAGCATACTGTGGATACGCTCAATCCCCTCAACCAGATCATCAAAAAATGCGTTAAACAGAACTGGCCACAGTACTGAGCCCTGGGGAGCCCTGCTAGTTACTGGCTGCCAACTGGATGCAGCACATTCACCACCACTCTCCTGGCCCAGCCATCCAGCCAGTTTTAACCTCAGACTGCACCTTGTCCAAGCCATGGGCTGCCTCGTTTTCCAGGAGAATGCCATGGGAGATGTATCAAAGGCTTTGCTGAAGTAGACACCATCCACAGCCTTTCCCTCATCCATTAGGCAGCTCTTGTGGGGTATTTAGGATCTTGTAGGAGTTTATGGATACAAAGAATCTGGGATGGAGCTAAACTGAAATCAGTCTAGCCTATTCAACATTGCAGCATAAATTTTCTCCAAGTTATCAGTTATATAAAAGAACATAATCTTGCAAGCTCTATGTTTAAATTTTATAATAAGATGCTTCCAGCACAATATATTTTTGACTTTGGCATATATTATGCATGTACGTTTAGGGAAATTAATGAGGATATCTTATTTAACAGCAGTTTAACTCTCACCTCAGCTATCAGTGAAAAATTAGGGTCACTGCTTTAACAGGATAGAGTAACAGTATTATTTAGACCCATAATCATAACATGATTTGTACTTGATATGAATAAAAAGAAGGGTTCTGTAAAAGACTGTGGTGTGTGTGTGCACCAGTTCAGTAAGAAATATTTCTTAATTCAAGTTCTATAATCAAGGCTATTGAAAATGGGCTCATGGAAAAAGTGCTACTGACCCTATCTTCTGTCTGAATCAGTACAGACTGTCTGGCTCTTTTGTTCTCTTTTTTCTTGCTTGCTTTCTTTCAGAATTTTATTCTCACTTCCCTGTTGCTGGTTTCCAACAACTCAGCTAATTAAATACCACAGTGGTGACAGTGAATTTCAATGAGTACTACGTGACTACCCCATGGACTCTTGCCAGCTTCCTAGCTCAGCCTTCAGAGAAGTTCTCGCTGTACAGCTGAAGCAAGTTCATCATGTTTCTGCATATACTGCCCAATGGCTCAGTAAAACATGGGTTGGCACTGTACTTCATGCTGTAAAAGGAGGGTAACTAATTGCCCCTGCAAGTACTTGCCATAAAGAAAATAAACAATAAAGGAAAGGGTGTGGCATATCTAACAAAAAAATACCACTGTTGCAAAGATGTCGATGTTATGATTTTCAGTTAATGGAAAAGCTTCAGTGTGGGGACAAGCTAAAGATAAAGAAAATCAAAGAATGTAAAGGAGCAACAATGTCAGTAAAGATGGAAAGAATGGAGGAAACTTAATTTATGGGCAGGGCAGAGAAAACCCAGGGAAAAAGCTCTTTGAAAAAGGTTCTTTTAGTGGTTCCAGCAGATGCCTCTATCAGGTTGAGTATTTGAAAGCAACTGCTTCCTGAACTAGATTTGTTTAAATTGTTTTCTAAACTGAATTTGGAGAAAAGCTGTTACCCAACTTTGTGTCGCCAAGTGATGACACGTCTACAGCAGAGATGAGTTTAGATGACAAAACTGAGGCAAAGACAACCCTGTCTGAGCCATGGTTTATTCCCAGTGGTTAGCACTGAGGTGGAAAACCTAGGGAATACTTACCTCGAGACCTTGCAGCCCTCCAATACCACATTTCTAAGTTCCAAGCCTTCACAGATACACCCAAATGGATATGCTGCCTAGAGTTTTTGAGTGGGATTTGGTGTTCAACAGTACTACTTGGGAACACATCCACAAATCTCTAAAATATCAGAAAAACAGGAATTTAAGAAGATAGAATAATCATGACAAAAGAAACATCCCACTTCCAATTTCTTGGTCAGATTTCTGGGCATATTTATGAAGCTTAAAACCAAAAACAAACAAACAAAACCTACTACAATTAAGGATAAATTATCCTCAAGTTTCTTATAAATAGGCTCTTATGCCATTACTAGAATCATATGTATGAGTTAGGAATAGCCACAACTTTAAAATTCATAGACTAGAACCTTCTTAGGAAAGTAAGGATTACCATTTCCAGGACTCAAAGGATCTGACTAAAGTCTAGATACAAGTAATTTTAGAGCTGAACAAATCAGATTTTAATCCCTAAAATTCTTTCTTCTTTGCACTACAACTAAACAATGTTTATCTGAGTTTTTTCTTGGAATAGAAATAGAACTTTGAACAGCTTCTCTAAATAAATACCTGAGGAGTTACAGGATGAATTATTTTACATGCTCTGCTTGTGAGCATCTTGTTACACAGATTCTGTGTAATCCTTTAAACTACTATTCAGAAAGAGCTCCCATTCTCCTGAGCAGACTAAATTGGTTCTTTTAGTGGCATGCTTGCCATGAAGCATTCACTCATGTTCCTTGTTGTGATTGTCATAGTTTTAAAAGCAGCTTGCTAAATTGCAGCTTTTCTTTCTAACATACTGCACATGAAAGCAACAGGTTTATTTACACCGTCCTGTCCAAAGTACACCATAGATAGCAGAAGTAATGTATCATGCAGACCTTATCAAATCACAGTAACGTTCTCACTGTATATTCTTCAAAATAATTTCTCAGGATGTTTTGGATAAACTTGATACAAAGATACATGTTATTGTTATATGTTAGTGTTGTATGTCAATACTGATTTCTTGGAAAAAAAGAGCATTTTTACCCTTTGGTCAGGATACATAGACTCCGTGAGAAGACACATACAACCAGCTTCTGCAGTCATGCTCAGTAAAAAAAGCTTCATAGGCTTGCAGTGTATTTCCTAGGTCATTAGGAGGATAGGATACATCATGAATGGGTTTTCATTTTAATATAATTCTGACTATAACTGAGACAGAGTGAAAGAGAAACACTGCGGGTTTATTTTTTGGCATATTTATGAAGCACTCGTGGAAAAAGAGGGTCAATATAAACCCAACTTAGGGTGCAAACAGTTCACATGAATGGAGTACTGTCTTCATGGATGGAAAAAGTCAGTGATACAGGTCTAACTTTGGTACAAACATCCTACACTTGGACACTGTGATTAGCAGAATCAGCCCTGGAATAAGAACAGACTCCACATTTAGTCATTCTCAAAATACCATGTGTGAGAACAGCTTTCCATTCGGTATCCATGAAGGATCAGCATTTAAACATTTCCGTTTTGTTCCAGTACCCTGCTTTCTAAGTCAGTAATACTAGGCTCATGTAAAAAAGTGAATCTTTATTTCAATTGCAATATAACTGGTTTGGTTTATGTTGGGGGTTTTTTTTAAGTTACTCTGAATTTTCCTCTGTAAGTTCATTGCTGCTTTACAGAATAGCACACTTTCATTCCTTTGTTTTGTTGCAGAACTATTGTATTTACTTACAGAAAAGAACATGACATTCCAAAATACACTCTTTCCCATAATTTGTTCTGCTCTAGCAGCATGCGGTAAGACTACTCTGAATTTTAATACAGCTGTATATATAACAAAATAAGAATGTTTACTAGAGAATTTTAAAAAAGGCTAACATATTAATTACAGACCACTTCCAGAAGCATCTCAATTTTCCATTTGTTCTTGCAGTGAAATGTTTAAACTTTTGCAAGATGACATGTTCTTTCACACTAACAGGTTAATTGCATTCTTCATTTTCAGTGTCCATTTATACAAAGACAATCTTTGCATTTGCCTCTGCAGGCCTCTCCTTCTACTCATGATATAAAACCCATTCAGGAAACAATAATAATTAAAGAAAAAGGCTCAACAAAAACCTCCAAACAACCGAGGAATTTCTTTTCTGGAAGGACTTTGTTGATGGTACATTCCATGTGTAAGTGTGAAATACTTGTAAGCCTCAGGTTTGGATTCACATTACCATTAGCATCCCAAGAATCTTTCCAGCAGCAACCTAAAGCTAAGACTACTTTAGTCCAAACACTAACCTGCTTCACTGCCAGCAGCTGAAATGTGTAGCTTTTCCTTCCAACTCCTATGCTGCGGGTACCCTTGTGTTTCATATCTTTAACGTGTATAAAATTTAAAAATACCAACTGCATTCTTCAGCCTAATTTTATTCATTCAACAAACACACAAATCAACACTTTATTCATCATAAAGAAAGAGAAAAACTAAAGATTGTATTTATGGAATGACATTGAGAAGTCTAATGTCCTTGATTCAAGTATGTAATTGGTTTGCAACTGCCAGACTTAAAAATGTGTAACTCTGTGCTTAAAAGTATTTCAATTAGAAGCATAATTTGTAAACTAAAGTGAATAATGCAATAAATTTTCATAGTTAAGCTTAGTGCTAAAATATCTTTGATCATATCTTGGGCTGGAATTATAATTTTAAACAATTTTATCATCAATCCATAGGTTGTATTTAGCTCATAAAATTGAGGAAAATTACTTCATGGGAAAAAGGAGTAATTCTTCAAGGCCTTGTAATAATTTAAGCAGGAGACATTAGAATAGCTATTGTGCTAAAGACAAGTGTTCAGTTTGAGCACAGGAGCATGGATTGTGGAGTGAACAGCACAGCAGAAAAAATTTATTAACCATATATGCAGAACAGTACAGTGGTTTTGTAAGTGTTCTCATTTGCCAAGATGTTCCATACAGGTTTTTGTTTTCCCCCTCACCTTCTCTCAGTACTTGGGATAGTATTTCATGTGTCTGTGATCACTACAGCTTCCCCTCTTATCTACCCGGCCACACCTCTTCAGTCCTTCCTACAACTCCAGCTCTCTCCTGGGACCTGCCCCTTGCCACTGGTGGGACAAACAGCAGCCTATGACACAGCAAGGTTGGAATAAAGGGCACTGACTGGACAGGGTGTCTCCACCAATCTGAATGAATGCATTGTAACTCCATTTCCCTTAACAGAAGTAATAATTTAGGCTCCTCCTGGATCAATTTTAACACAAGCTACAGGAACTTCAGATGTGCTTCAGGACAGACCCTGTCCTCTCTGTTTCTCTTTATGAACAGAAACTGCAATAGAGAAGCTTTTCCTCTATCAAAGAGGAGAGAGCAAGAAAACAAAAAAAAAGAAAAGTTGAGAGAGAGCAGGGATCAAAGGTTCAGTCTACTCTTAGATTCATGAAAGTTTACTTTATATATGTATCAGAAATTTCATTTTTTATTTGTATCAGATTTCCTTTATTTGTGCTGCATACATCTCAAAACCACTTGGGTTGTCTGCAGTCTACAGATCTTTATCCCGTGTATCAAGACCAGAAAATTACACACTGAAACAGGCATATCTTTCATAGAGCCATCCAACTGTGGTTTAAAAACTCTGTGTTTCTTGGAAGATAGAATGGTCATTGATAAAGTATTTCATCACACCTTTATCCTCACAGTCACATTAACGAGTCATTTAAGGTTAGCTTCCTTAAGTTCAGCTAACCCAAATGACATTTTTACTTTGTCAGCTGGATTTTGCTTGCTGAGTTATCCCAAATATTCATTCATACAGATCACTGCAGGATGTGATCTTGCAACATTTTAATGTTCTTTCCAGCTGTGGTCTTTCAATCTCATGTCTCTCTGTGAAAAAGTCATAGTCTTTGCCTCATTCTCTCAACCCCAAGGAGCGTTTTCAGAAACGTATATTTCACAAGCATTTTCTTTCAGGCTGTGTTCAAGTTCTATATCATTATAATGAGTGGCATATTAGATTTTTTTCTGCCAGGGTTGGCCTGGAAAAGTTGCTCCATATTTGTGAGGGACTGAACAAGAACTCTTCTTCAGTAGTCCATTCCTTAGCTAAAGCTAACACAGCCCTTGCATATTGTCTAGGTTGTGCTGATCATTCACACTAGTCTTCCTGGACTTTAGGAGTGAGGCTTTTCAAATGGTTCATGGCTACTTGAACTGCAGTGTTTAACTGAAGATATTATCACTAGACCAAGAATAAGTTAAGGATGGTATCCCATTTTATACAGACAGTACTACCACCTACAAATCCCGGTGTCCTAAAAGTCTCATTTGCAGCAGAACAAAATTATTTAATGATATTCAGCTTGAGGACCATTATTGTATTCTTTCTTTTTCCCTGACAAATCTGTTACTTGGACAATGTTACTAGGCTCCTACATGGTTCATTATTACTGCCTAATAAAAAAAAAAAGCCTAAAAAAAAAAAAAAAAAAAACCAAAAAACCCCAAAAACCCCAAAAAAACCCCACCCCCCCCACCAAAAAAAAAAAAAAAAAAAAAAGATAGCTTCGTATTCTGATCTTGATTACTAAAGTTCTGAATCACCAAAAGCTTTCACAAAGAACAGTCATGACATCTATGCACTCATAAGCGTCCTCTCATAAGGAATACTGGGGTCAGATATAAACTAAAACCAGCACGAGCAATTGCTCTTTAGAAAGAAGCTGAGCCTTTAATAATAAAGCAGATATTTGAGAACAAGGATGATGTCATGGACATGTCTTTGCTCAGTTGAAAGAATTCAAATTATTACTTCAGTTGTCTGGCTGTAGTCCTTATTTACACAGACTGACTCACCAATGAAGGAATCTGGGGAGGGAGGACTCACTTGAATCACACAGCCTGACTAGGCATCATCCATAGAGCTACTCACTGTATTTTCCTGAAGTCTCAGCTCAACTGTATTTACATATTTCTGGTGATAACCTGTACTGCCTCCTTGTCTGTCTAGTCTGCTAGCACATTATTCATGCCATTAGGATTTTTCCTACCTCAACATCTAATGTCTGACTAAATCCAGAGTGACCAAGTACATGAGTCAAGTTCTCTATTTTCACTTAGTGTCAAAGCATACCCATACAGTGTCAATTACTAGCCTGTTTTAGGACTCCATATACTTTCAGTTAATTTTTCTTTTGTTTTTAAGAAAGAGTTTTTAAAATTAAAACTCAGATGCTTTGGTAGGGACATTAAAGATCATACATTAAAGATCATCTAGTTCCAATCCCCCCCCCTTCCACTGGATCAGGTTGCTCAGAGCCCCATCCAGCCAGCCAGGCCTTGAACACTTCCAGGGACACGGCATTCACAAATTCTCTGGGCACCCAGTTCCAGTGCCTCACCACCCTCACAGTAAAGAATTTTTTCCTAATATCTAATTAAACTTACTCTCAGTTTGAAGCTATTCCTCCTTGTCCTGTCATTACATGCCACTGTAAAAAGTCTCTCTCCAGGCTCCTGCAGGCTCCCTTCAGGCACTGGAAGGCCACAATTAAGTCACCCCAAAGCCTTCTCTTTTTCAGGCTGAACAGTCTGCACTCCCTCAGACTTTCCTCCTANTCTGATCTGTCCATCCCCAGCCTGTGTTGATACCAGGGATTTCCCCAATGCTGCAAGGTGCAGCATCTTGCATTCGGTCTTGTTAAAACACATGAAAATTCCACAGATTCACTTCATGAGCTTGCCCAGGTCCCTCTGGATGGCATCCCGTCCTTCAGGTGTGTCAACTGCACCACTCAGCTTGGTGTCATCTGCAAATCTGCTGAGACTGCCCTCAATCCCTCTGTCTATGTCATTAATGAAGACATTAAATAATTCTGGTCTGAGTATGGACCCTTGAGGGACACCACTTGTCCCTGATGTCCATTTGGACTCTTAGCCATTGACCACTACCCTCTGGATGCCACCATCCAACCACTTTCTTATCCACCTAACAGTCCACCCATGAAATCCCAGTCTCTCCAATTTAAGAGAGAAGGATGTTCTGGGGGACCATGTCAAAGACTTTACAGATGTCCAGATAAATGACAACTGTAGCCCTTCCCTTGTCCACTGATGTAGTCAGTCCATCATAGAAGGCCACTGAATTGGTCAGGCAGGACTTGCCCTTGGTGCAGCTGTGCTGCCTGCCCCGAACCACCTCCCTGTGCCTTAGTGCAGCTTCTAGGAGGGTCTGTTCCATGATCTTTCCAGGCACAGAGTGAAGGCTGACAGGTCAGTAGTTCCCTTAGACAAAGAAAACTTTCTGTAGTCAACAAAATGGCATTTGATTGGCAAACTATTATTTCTGTGGTAAATATGTCCCTGTCTATTCCTTCTGACATGAGTTTACAATGATATGTGAGACTGGAGTGGATGTCCCTTGTTGTGTTTCAGCATAAGGGAATGTGATGATGCATAGTTTTAAATCTTCAATCACTTAGGAATAGCGGGGGTTTTGTTTGGCTTGTGTTTGTGGGTTGGTTTTGGGTTGTTTTGGATCTTTTGGGATTTTTTGGTTGGTTGGTTGGTTTGGTTTGGTTTTGGGGTTTTGGTTTTGTTTATTTTGTTGGGTTTTTATTAAATTTTACCTAAGCATACAATCTGAAAGTATAAAAAACCCCATCTTTCTTAGCCTTGGTTCTCCCTGATCAAACACAGGTGCCACCTGCAAGCCCTGAAAAAATGAAAAGTGACTGCAGCTGAAGTCCAGCACTGAGACCATTTAGAATTGGCTGCAAGATTTAAAGTCCCATTTTCTACACTGCAGTCCTCATATAAAGTAATATTTTGTTCCTGACTGCTTTATGAGTGTGGCTAAAATTGTGCTATTAGAGGCTTGATCCGGGTACTTTTCACGTGTTACAATAATACATTGTGAATCACACCATGACAAATAAAGCATGACTGCTGCTGAGTAGCACCTATCCTTTATGGCAAACAGCTTACAGCTGAAATCAGTACATCATGATTCAGTGAAGTAAGGGTCTGTAGTCAGCACCCCTAAACACGATCCTCTATAAACCATGAGCACACTCAGCTCAGGAGGCAACTCATCTCCTCTGTAAGAGCTGGAAAACTCTACCTGTGAGATTCAAATAAACTGTAATTTTTATGTATCCAAAGATCAAAAGGCCCATATATTAAACATTAGAACCTCAAATATATTACAACAGTAATTGGAAGATCAAGAAGTTAAGATGTACATTTGTAGAGAATTAAATAATTACTTGCTCCAATGTGAATTTAGAAGAGAGCTCAAGCTCAGATACAGGATTTTTTAAAGGTTAAAGAAAAATGCCAGTGGAAATTAAAGTCATAGCAGACCACAGATCAAAGAATAGCAACTGCACAGAACTGCAGATTTTCAAGATGATCTCATTACATTACTGCAGACCTAAAGGCATACACAGAAAAGAGCTTATAGCAAATGCTAACAGAGTTAGTTTAGAAAACTCATAGGGCTGGGAAGAATTTTATTTAAAAAAAAAAAAAAGAAAGAAAAAGTTAAAGCATGACTGAAGCAGTCATTGAGCTATAATTCAAAAATCTTGAATGAGCAATAATGCCTAGTGAAGGCATCAGATCCAGCATACCACACAGGCTACTTGCTATAATGTCTATAACTCTAAGCATTTAGAGCAGTTCAAGGAAAGTACTGACATCCCACAAACAGTACTATACATATGCAGGCTGGTTAACTGTGCTTTTCCAATCTTCAGTGTTTTCCAGTTCACGTTACCCAGACTCTGTGAGTTCTTCATAAAGCTTAGAAAAAACAATTTGCCACTTTCTAGAGATTTGACTGAAATCTGCATTGTAACTTAGTCTCACCTGTGCATTTATGCTGATAATTTTGAGAAACTTAATATACATATATATACACACACCCCTCCACACACACCCCCTGTTCCTTACATTACTATGCAGGGTGTAAGGTTAGACAGCCACAAATAAAAATAAAGTGCCTGTTACCTCATAGTCAGCCCTGCAAAATTTTGCCCTTAGCATGCACAGGTTTTAACATAATAGACAAATGCAACAAAGGTATGCAGCAAGGTGGAGGTTTTCATGCAAATGCTATATGCCATATACCCCAGTAACTGACCCTTTGCAGCATCTGGGAAGCCTGGTTGGACCCCAAGGACACCTCAGCAGTTCCCAGAGCCACCACCCAGGCATGGGGATGTGGTGACAGGGCCATGGGAGGGAACACAGCCTCTGTGCTGCCTCAGCCTGTGATTACAGGCTTGATGTCCCTCTTCAACAGCCTTGCCAGCAACACAGAGCTGCACTGGCTTCCCTGAAGTGAATCACACATTCCAACTTCTATTTTCTGCTGTTTGGATGGTTTTGTCTTTTTTAAAAAAATCAAATCTCAAATGAGACCTGCATCCTCTAAAACAACGAGAAGCCCCGGGGCACTCCAGAACAGCACAGCTTGCCCAGGCTGCAGTGGGGAGGCTGCACAAGGCTGCCTCTCTCAGCCTCCTCTCTGAACCATGCTTCGCAGCAGGAACCTGAACATAGCCTTCAAGTACAGGCTGGGCAAAATTTCTGCTATGTGAGTGGGCAAATGAGTGACCTCTTCACAAAGCAAACTCTAAAATGTGGGCTAATTATAGTCAGGTACATTTTGGTTTAAAACAACCACTGATAGGATAATAGAAAAGGCCAGTTCAGAAAGGATGTTCTCTTTCTCATGTTTCAGTCTTGTGTGCTGAACATGTTTTGAACATTGCCGCTGTATCTCATGCTTCAACCAGGCTGGTCAGGAAAACTGCAGAAAAAAAGTCAGGAAAGGCCAGCTAACCCAAACAAATATTTCACAAGAATAAGCAGGTCTGACTAAATATGCACATGGAAACTCCTGTTTTTCCAATTGTATATACACTGTTTCCATATCCTCATGCAGCATTTTCCTATTTTTAGTTTAAAACTATCACCTATAAAATTATTATACATGTAAATAAGAATACTAAAAGAAACATTTAAAAACATTTCAATTTACTGAATTCCAAATGTTTCATCTAAGCTTTAGGTGCAGCTGTTCAGCAAAACATAATCTGCAGTGGTCTGATATAGACCATAATGGGTTTTGTACTGAACTGTTTGTGTAAGGAACATGTACTCTTGGCTTCTAGGTTACATTTCCATGTCATACCTAACAATATTGGCTAAACTGCATAAGGTCTGTCATCTCAGCCACAAATTGTGAGCAAGCTAATCATAGCTACTGTACTGCTGTAGGTTATGTCTGGCAGAGACCATGACTAAGAAGATGGTTCTGGTCTGGGAAGTCAACCGGAAGGATCAAAGAGCAGACAGACAGCCCCCCTTCCTGACTTAAGTACAGGCCCCTACCCTGACAGAGGTGTGGACCGAAATACCAGTTTAACCACTGACTATATCTGGCAAAGATGGGGATGTGAGAAGCATACCCTGAGCCAGATCTCCCTGCCCAAATCTAGTTTCCAGGAGGAGTGCTCTAAAGCCGTGGCCCTGTTGTGCCCAGACTCCCAGCATTTTTTTCCATGTGTGCAAACTCTCCTAAGGAAAAGCAAATGTTAGGATCCCTGAACTTGGCAAGATTGCAGTGACTTAAGGACTGCAAAACAGGTAAAACAGTAGGTGCTACAGAAATCAGAATCAAGGACTGAAAAAGTAAGTATTCACTAGCTTTGTATTATGCGAGTTTATCCTGCATGAAAAGAACTCCACCAAAAACCTCTGAGAAAAACCTTAAGAAGGTGCTGTCCTGATGAGAAAACAAATTCCACATAAAAAAGGAATGCAGTGCTGCATGTCACTCTCATATCACACCTCTCCTCAATTCTGGCACTTAAGTCTGAACCTGCAAATTTTATTTCTCTGTTTACTTGTGGGACAGAGCTCATGATGCATGAAGACTTGTTAGACTTTTGAAAGACATAAGGAAATACTCAAACTCTAGAACCTATAAATCTAATACAAAGCTCAGAGTGATCTTCCAGAATCCTAGAGAAGATGCAAAAGATAAAATTAATGCACTGCAGGTCCAGGAGAAGCCAAGTTTGGGGTTAGGTTTCAATTTCAACATCATCCTATAAGTCATACTTTGTAACTAGTCTTCATCCATTTATCTGAGTTTTAATGAACATCTCATCAAATATCCACTGTTCAACTCCATGCATGTATGTAGTAAATTACTGGTTTGTACTTTTTGCGAAAGCTTACAGTTCAGCACATATAAGATACTAAATTAAGTCAAACAAAATGTGTTTGTAAAGCTAACCAGAATACAAAAATAAACTCTTACCCCATAAACAGCGAAATAGAGGCCTCAGCTCAAGAGTTATGTGCCATCTAGGTCTTGCTTCAGCCACCCCTTCGTTTCTTATGGGAAAATCCAAGGTGCGGCTGGGACATAAGTCTGGGATCATACTTAGTTTTTCACAGGGAGCAAGGATAATCTCCCATTTAACCTAAAGGGCACAGTTGTGCAGCCATCAAACTGCAAACTGCTGTTTTGCTCAGCCAAGGGTGCACCAGCATCTGTGCTCATTACTGCGTTTAAAATGCACTGACCTCAGCCTGTCCTATGGCACCCCTGTGCACAGCAGGAGACTGCCAGACACAATCACTCTAGCATCTCCTTCCTTGTGTCTTCTTAGGAAGCACTCCCTTCCTCCTTCTCCTCTGTTACTCTTACCTGGCCCCTTGTTACCTGTCACCCCAGCACAGCCTCTCTCCAGTCACACTGGCCAGAATATGGCTAAGACAAAAAGCATGGGTCTGTGCTTCTGTGATGCTGTTCACAGATTAAATCCTCAGAAACAGGTGCTCTGTTAGCAGATCTGTAACTATTCACTCTGAAACTGAGGAAAAAAACCTTTTAATTAGCATGTCATTTTACCCCTTGATACAAAATATATTAAAAAAAGACCACTTGTTGTGGCTTGTTTTTTCAGTGGTCAAAAGATTAAACACAGGGAAGGTGGATGACCACATTAAGCCTTCCTAAATAAATCTGTGCTTATGTGTTCTTTAAAGAGACAGCTAAATGCGGGCAGAATATGATAATGTGGGCTTGCAGCACCCCTCCCTTATACTGCAGCCCCCAATTTAAACAGGGACCATCCTTCCTGAGAATATTGTGCTTCTGTGTATACTTTAAAACTCCCACATAAGTCCTAAATCAGTCTTTTCTTACTAAGTGAAACACTGAAGAATACTGCCACTCATTATTTGTCATATTCTTTGGGGTTTTAGATGACTACGACATTGTTCAAAGCCATTACAATCCCATCACCAGATGGCAGATGGTCACATAACACAGCCACCACACAGAAACACTTACACTGGAAGGATTGATTAAGTTTCTGTGGTGAACAATGAAGCTTGGGAAATTTTCTGATGTATCATCTGCAGCTACAGTTCTCAACAAGCAACATTTCTATTGTTGAAGAAAGAGCACACACGAGTTTGCTCTTACAGTCATATTATCTAGTCTTGAGTGCTGAGGGGGATGCAGACAGAGCTTCTTCTCACTCTTCAGGAAATACTGTGCCATTCAAAAACGTTTCTCTGAGTGTTTCAAAATCACATACTCTCTTAGTAGAACTCTGTGTGCCTGAGAGAAATACATTAGCCTAGGCAATAAAAAAATCATACTATCGTTGAATGATTACTATTTGTCATGCATTTTACTTGCAATAATACGACCATCTGCCATAAAGACTGTAAATCACACAGAGTAGTGCATTTAATCAATTAAAAATAATAAGATCTCAAATCTCCTGCAGCATGTTTTTCCTTCACAGAAATAGTCATTAGCTGAATCTGAACAGTTTGTCAGAGACAATATAATTGGATATTGAAAGCACAGGTCAAAAGTCAAAAGCTTATCAACCCTAGCCTTGCAAACAAAATATTACTGGACATTGAGAAAGTCACTTAGTATTAAATTCGACCAGGGACATAAATACCTTAACAATTACAGTGCTAAGTTTTAGACTTCTTGTGTTGCATGCAGGGCACAGGGAAAAGAAGTGAGCTAAAGGAAGCCACTACCATCATATTTTCCATCAGACTCATACACAAATATGACTGGTATTTCCCAAAAACGCCAGCTTGGTTGAGCCCTCAAGGAACAGACAGAAGGACAACTATTTTATGACCTGACTGGGAGTCAAGAATGAAAACTGTGCTGAGTCACTCAGCTCTGTCAACACCAAATATTTGCTTACATCGTCACCGTGAACTGCAGGTGCCCATGGGACTTCAAGGTCAAGAAATTGTATGCTTATGGACCTGCCCAAAGCCAGTAGTTTACTATGAAATTTCAGGAATTTCTGGTGCCAGCATAAATACAGGGTTTCTTCTTCTGGGTCTGACCCTCTCTCTGTGAAACAAATAAAGACCTGCCCTCTAACAATGATCTGTGCCTCTGAGTAAATGCCTCGTAGCTGCACTGAAAGGTTACACAGCATTTCCAGTCCATAAAAGAGAAGCAGCTTCCACCCTAACTTTTCCTGCATTACAGTACATAAATTTGACATTTCAGGAGTCAGGCTTAGGAGTTAACTTCTGGTTATTGAATTACAGTGACAGACAGAAGATAAATCCAGTCCTGTGAATGAGGTATTAATCATTCTTACATTAAAATTGAAGAAGTCATGTATAAATTAAACTGCACATATTTTCCACACAAAGAAACGGCGAGAGGCATACAAAAACCCAAAACTTTCAGATGCTGACTAGTTTGCATAGACAAACAGCAAAAGACCAATATATGCTTAGACAAATACAATACAAGAATAGCATAACTGCACTGTTTCCCCAGTTACAAGCAACTACCCAGCTGTTTCTACCTAAAGTAAAAATTCCTATTTCTACAACAAATTCTCTTCCAGATGTGTTCTTCCATGCCTGTATGTCCTTTAACCTGAGCTAAAAATGTCAGTGGACACAAAAAGTACATGAAGATACAAGACTACAGAAGTTGTTCAAATTAATAAACATCTCCCTCAATTTAGAAGGGATGCAGCACTTGCAGAAAATAGTTTGCACATAGCTTTTAACAGACGTTTTTATCTTTACATGTAGAGAGAAAACCTTCTACATCTGAATGAAGTACAGTAATTAAAAACTCTGTTACAGTCAACTTATAAAAGATGACCCTGAAAAAATGCTAAACTAAGCCTTTGGGAACCTATAACCATCCTCCCCCCACACACATACACACTTGCAAAAATCATATACATTAAAGAATGAAATTATATGTGAAAAATAGCAATTTACAACCAACCTATCAGAAATTTTTCAAGAGAGGAAAATTACTAATAAATTAATATTTTTTCTAAATTAGTTAATGTTCTAAAAAACCTATTTTGTTTCTGCATTTATTTAATTATAGAATATCTGTCTTGGGTAAAAAAACCTTAGTTTTCTTTATTTGAAGATTTCGATCTCAACCTTTTAACTTTTAGCTTCATTACTGTAGGCTAATCTTCCTTTCAAATGAATATTTCATCTCATCTCACTTCCTTTTCACATTTTTACTTTATTTTTTCTTCTTCCACATTTCAAAGACAGGAAATACATTTTAAGTCAGAAATGTTCTTGTAGAACAAGCCAAAATAAGTGTCTTGTGACTCATTGCAGCTATTGGTCCCTTTTCTGCACTAGAAAGGAAACGGGACCATCAAGCCCTGACTCTGAGGAGGTGGATGTTTACCCAGTTCTGCAGGAGCTCATGCCTTTTAACGAGGCAAGCCCCCATTCTGTTACCACTAAGAAGTGTCAAACCAGCTGGTCAGTGCAGGTTGCATGTTCCCTTTGTGACCCCCTCCGCAGACTGAGTCAGAATCCAAGAAGGAGCTTTGTGATGAGCTGTTAAGACTCACATTATGCCTCAGCTTTCCCCAGATTAGCCCTTGTTGCAAGTGGTAGCAGCCCTCGGAAAAGCATAAATGCTGTTCTGAGACTTCCAGCACTGTAAATCTGATGTTCCAATTAGTAAGAAACAAGTTTTAAAAGCTGTCAGCAGCCGCAAATTAATAATTGCACCATCAGCTAACAAAAACCAAGAAAAGATGGGAGAGAAAATCCATGCCTGACTATTTTCATCCCATCTTGAATGGGAACTCTGTTAGAAGAGCAAGGGTCTAGAATAGAAAAAGCACATGTTAAGGACTCTTTTCCCGTTAGCTGTTCCTTTGCTAAAAGATTGAAGCATCAGTAGCAAGATAGGAAGTTACAAGCATCTGAGTAGTGTGTGGACAGTGCAAGAGCAGTGTCCAGTGAATAGTTACTTTTTATCATGCTCACAGAAAACTACAGCAACAAGTGACCTCAAAAAGCTAATGATTTATGGCAGCCAGCATCTCCTCTACCCACCTTTTCCTGGAAAAAGTTAGCAGAGACATTGTAGAAAATTTGAGATATCCCATCCAGTAACTGTTTTAGGATCAGATAAACCGCCCCTTTGGAAATGTTTGTGTCTGCCTGTGTGTCTCCCTCCACAGAATCTGGAGAGCCTAGACAACTTCCTGAGGAGAGTCAAATCCCACCAATGGAATGCAGAAATCAGGGCAAGAACAACTACCAAGAGCTATATGACAGAGCCCACATCCTCATGGCACTTTTTTTCCATATCTCTGTAATAAAAGAGCTCTGGTTGCTAACAACTGCCCAGGAAAAGTTACACAGGCAAATAAACATGATAAACAGGTTTGAAAACATACTCCTAGTCAGGCTGTTTCTCGGAAAGATTCAACTACTAACAGTGATCCAAAAGGACCTTCCAAGATCACTCACTGTACTTTTTCTACTTGCTTTGGAGAAAGGCCAAAGTGTACATATTTCCGTAGCTTAGGAAAACTATCAGTACTGTTTCTACACATGATGTTGCTATTCACAATATATTTTAAAAGATATATTTTAAGTTTATTTGAAATTTGCCTGATACATTACAAATATATTCAAATTTGAGACAGTGGCTGAAACTTAAATAAACTAATAAGAAAAATCAATATGGTAGAAGGCCTTGTGGACTACTTTCAAATCACACAGAGAAATAAATGTATAGTCCCCTAATGTCTACTACCTTCTGGTAGTAGTTCTGGTACTACCTCTGGTAATACAGAATTCAGCGAACATTAGAAAAAAATACTCTGTTTTCTTTGTGATTCATTGTTTCAAATATACTTCAAGCAAGAACAAAGACATATAGACAAATGTTACTTTCATAACATCTGAGTGGTCCTGCTGAGACACAGACTTTCGTGCAGATACCCTTCACTTGCTCCCGAGGAAATGAAAGGGAAATCAGACTTGGGCGCTTTTACAAGCCAAAGAGTTGATTTTACAAACTTTATTATGCTTTCCATTACTGCTGACAGGCTGTACATTCCTGTGTACACTTGAAAACAGAACAAGTTCCGTTTCACTTTAAACAGAAACACACAATGTTAATTTACCAGGAGCCTGGGCAGGCACAGCGCTCACTCTGACTGGTTACCACACAATTAAGCCCAACAGCTAACAGGCTTCTTGCTAAATCCAGCCTGCTTTCCAGCAACACTAACCATGTTTTATGGAATCTTGGGAAGTGGAAGCCTGTAACTGCTGGTGCTCAGATCCCTGGCTAAAAACAATAGCAGCTGGAACATCACTACTTATAGGACTGTGGGACTAGAGAACAGCCTTTAGAAGTATTCTTGGCTTCCCAAATCTGAAAGTGAGACTCAAAGTGAGAAATTAATAAATCATGTAGATAAAGAGATATTTCATAATCTAATTATACGTAAGAGTATTTTCTGCTGAAGTGATTAATATGGTATCTTCCATTTTTGACATTCCATAAATATTATTCCTTCAGTGATTGTTTCTCTTGAAGTTCAAAAGAGAGTTACACAGCTTGTTACCAAGCAATAGAGATTACTTTCGTCAACACTCACGGAAGCCTCTAATTACATGAGTCAGTGGAGGTTTACAACTAAATAAACAGTTAGGAAAACTGGAAAAAGTTGTTATGGAACAGATAATGTCTGACGAAAAGTGTGATGCCCAGCCATTTACTCATGTCTTACATGAAGCATCTGTTTACAAAGGAAATAATGATGGAATGTAAAAGTGATGAGATCCTAACAGAATTAATTTTTTGGGGTACATTCACCAAGGTAGTAACATTGTATTGAACAGAAATCTTTTTTGAAAAAGGCATCCCTTGAGTTTTTACGAAACAAAAGGCATATTCTGATCAGAAAGAAAGTGCCCTTTGCGCACACAAATATATTCTTTCCTGCTCTGTAAACTGTTGATTTTACTGCTCTGCTTTTACTGCTCTTGTGAGACCCTGCCTGGAGTACCATGTCCAGTTCTGGGGCCCTCGGCACAAGAAAAATGTTGACCTGTTGGAGCGAGTCCAGGAGAGGCAAGTAAGCTGATAGAGAGATGGAACACCTCTCCTATAAGGACAGGTCGAGACAGCTGGGACTGTTTAGCCTGGAGAAGAGAAGGCTTTAAGGAGACCTTTTAGCACCTTCCAGTATCCGACGGGAGCCTACAGGAAAGCTGGAGAGGGACTTTTTACAAGGCACATAGTGACAGGACAAGGGGCAATGACTTCAGATTGAAAGAGAGTAGTTTTAGAGTAGATATTGGGAAGAAATTCTGTAGTATGAGGGTGGTGAGGCACTGGAACAAGTTGCCCAGAGAGGCTGTGAGTTCCCCATCCCTGGGAGTGTTCAAGATCAGTCTGGATGGGGCTCTGAGCAGTCTGGTCTAGTTGGAAGTTCCCTGCCCATGGGAGAGAGTTTGAAACTAGATGGTCTTTAAGGTCCCTTCCAACCCAAATCATTCTATGATTCCATGTTGAACCAATGTTTTTTAGTATCATTAGTTTGGACCTTGAGAACTGGATATGGCATTTAGCTTCAACAACAAAGATTAACTTTAAGGGCAGAAATAACTCAAGAAGTATTTCCTGACAACTGTTTGGTGCTATGTTTTGAAATACCAGGACCTTTCTCCTCATTCAGGGAACAGAATAACCATTTCTTTGAAAAAAAAAAAACAAAAAAAAAAAGGCATCCTTACAGAAAACAGAAATTCCATTATGGAAAATCAGAAACAGAGACTCTAAAAGACTATTTTTTCACAATACTAGATATATTCCAACTAATTATGAATCTTATCATATTTATTTTACTGCCTCCTCATGCTTGAACTAGCTCCCATTAGAAGGAATGAGGGTCATTCCTTCTCTGGCCTATTCACTATTCATTGCTATCAGATGTGACTGTAAAACTGTTTCATCTGATCAATCCAAAGACTATACTGGTTTTCTCAAGAGCTTTAAGTTGGGAAAGTTCAGTTAGCTTCAGAAAAACTTGTCTTTTTATTAACTCATATTCATTCTTCCTTTTCCACTCCTTCTGCTTCTATTCTCTTTTCAGCAAGGAAAAGACCTACATTTCTTCTAGATACAGCAGAGAGTTATAAAATTCTCAATTAAAAATGTCCAAAACATATTTAAGGGCTGAATGTTGCTGGTATTATCTACAAATCTGCAAGAGAGAGCAGTCTGACCTGCTGCTGGGGTTTTTTTGCTGCTGGGGAGCACTACATAGAAGGTCACACCTCGTCTGAGCTAGCAAAGAATGAGGTGGGAAGTAGGAAAACTGAACTAACAGCAGTTGAGATATGCTTCACTGTAGGCCAGGGGCATACAAAACACATGTTTAGATGGGCTACACAGTATGCTAGATGCCACATTAACACAGTGATTGCTCCTAGTACTACCAGAATAAAGGTATTTCCACGCAGAAAATCGTGCAATATCACCCACAGTCACTGTTGATTTCTGGCATCCAGCTTCACTCATCTCAAATTACCCCCACTTCAGGAGGCAAGAGAATGATCCCATGATTAAAAAATTCTTCTTAAAAGATACTTTAGTTAGGTACTAAAAACCCAGGGCAGACCAACCCACAGGCATTACTTGTCCTTCCTACAATGCCAGCAGGAGGGTAAAACATGACAATAGGCTTTGCCAAGGGTAGATCAACACTCTGCAGCATTCTGATCTTTCACCCAGGAGAGAAACCTTGGTTCCTGTCTTAGAAATTAGAATGTGCCCCAAATGCATTCTAGACTGAATCACAGGAAATCAAAGTGCTGCAGAGTTGGGGCAGGACTGGCTGATGCAGATGGGACAACTACAGTTTTTTGGTATTAAGAGTGGCACTAGCATGTCAAACCATAAATCCTCATGCCATTGTATTGTGATTAATTCGTCCTCAAAAATTTTCAGGCAGAAATGTTGTTCCCAATCAAAAAGTTACTGTATCCATTACACTGAAACAATTTTCAGAATAATTAATATTTTCTGATTTTTGAGAATGTCTTTTCTGAATATCTCTAAAATTTATAGTAGAAATAGTTAATCAATCTTCAAAGAAAATAGTTAATTTCTACTATGCAAATCCTGTTTATTTAAAGGATTACCCATGGATGCAACAAACACTTAAGCATATGCTTTACTCACATGCCTCAACATCCTGAGTAGAGCTGCTTCTCTGAATCTGAACCATGGAAAAATACTTATCCATTTGCACATGAACAAGCACATAATTATTTCTGCTTCTATCTTTTTGACTCATTGCAGAAGGCCCACAAAAAGCCAACAGTGGAACAGAAATTCCTTCAGCCCTTTACCCACTGTCCCTCCCCTTTTGCAAAGGTTATGTTTTCTCTCCCTGGTACTGATAAAAAAGAAGACACCCTCTAAGATACAAAAAGCAAAATACAGGACATATATGTAGTCATCGAATAGAAGAGAATATTAGGATGCACATCTATGTTGGCATGTTTAATTACACAGAAAGTTGAAAAAGAGTAGTAAGTACACAAACAGACTGTTAAAAAGAACAATTAGGTTTTTTGATAAAAACTTTGTAATGCTTCAGCTAATAAGACACATCAATGGAAATGATCATATTCTTTCATAAAATCACAGAATCGTTGAGTTGGAAGGGACCTTTATAGATCATCTAGTCCATCCCACTTCCATGAGCACAGACACATTCCACTACAGCATGTTGCTCAAAAGCCCCAGCCAAGCAGGCACTGAACACTTCCAGGGATGAGAAAGACAATCCTTCTAGGTAAGGAAGATCTTTTGGGAAAAGAAAATAACCTTCTTCCAAGGTCTGACTCCACTCTGACCTCTCTCAATACTCACAGTATTTTCTCCCTTGTATATTACCCATTCATCCATACCTTTCTGTGTGGGTTTGAGCTTTCGTTTGGTTGGTTGGTTTTTGTTTGTTGGGGGGGGGTTATTTGTTTTGTTTTGGTTTGGGGTTTTTTTGTTTGGTTGGTTGGATTGGTTGGGTTTTTTTTTTTTTTGAAGATGAGGCAGCTGTACCTAACAGCAAGTACCTCTGCTTGCAGTATTGAATATTAAAGAAGCTAACAACACAAGATGACTTGCCCTTCCTTATTTGAAATTCCTTGGTTAAATATGAAATAAATTTTAATGTCTGTCTTCTCACAGTTTTAATGCCTCTCTGGCACTTTCAATTGCCAAACATAGTTTTGTTCTACCTCCTCAAACATATACTAAGACTTAAATGTTTACAGAAAGCATTCAGTGTCAATGTTAGAAAGCAAAGGGGAAATGAATCTAAATAATCCTCTAAACAGACTTCCCCCTCTGATTTCCAAGTTCACTTTAGAAGTTAAAACATAAATACTACTTTTAAAAGGGTAGGATTCCTCATGGCATACTTTTTATTCTTTATTTGCTACCTAATATTGACTTACAGCAGTGGAAATGTGCCAGAGCAAAGATGTGGAAGTGTCAGAGATCACTCTCCCACAGCAGGATTTGTTGATGTTACTTCTGTCATTGTTGCAGGTTAGGACTGAAAAATGCCCCTGCCTTGCTGATGGTACACAAAGAAGGTGGCTGTGAGTTTTCCTTTCACAGTCCAAGAGGATATAAAAAGGAACAGAAGAATTTACCTACATTCTGCTTCATGATACCAGTTGTACAGAAAGATTTGAAATGTGTAAGTATCAGTCACATTACTGGGTCAAATACATCTGTGGTGCTTACGGATGCAAATACGATGGAAGCCACAAATAAAGTAGTTGGCAAGTGAAATGCCAGTGGAGGAGAATACATGCAGAGAACTACAACACGTGCTCAATGGATACGGCTAACATCTTTAGAAACAGAAGGGGACTGATACAGGGAACATTATCAAGAAACCATAGCTCTAATTAGGCCCCATGCTGATCCAGCCAACTCACAGGCAGGCTGAGAGTACAGCCTGTACAGAAACTAAACACCACTTACAGGATGCTAAGGCAAAGCTGATAGGGACCCTGTCCTTCAGAAAAATCCCATCTCCTGTTGTGGTACAGATCAACCTTCTACAAGAACAATGAAGATCATATTAGAGTTTTGACCCTGAGAATCAACATATTTAGTCTCTCAAGTCAGGATTTTGCAATTATTCATTCCTATGAGAAATCTCACTAAGCTACATATTCTGTATAAATCTCTTATGAGAAAACTCTTTCCAGCAAATAGAAAACAATGTGGTATCTTTGATACATTTTACAAGCACACCTCAGGATGATTTAGCTTTTTCTTTAACATTTAAAATCTATAATAAACATTTAAAAATTATGTTATTGTTTCAGAGGTCAAAGCATTTTAAAACTATCAGATTTCAACTTCACCTAATAGCTAATGATAAAAAATTTGTTAAACCATGCTTAAAAAGAAGATATTTAGACAGATGTTACAATATTTTCAGAACGCCATTGTAAGTAAAGAGAATCCAACCTAATAGCCGCAGTGACAGATTATGGAAAACTGTTATCCCTCCTGAATAACTGAAACACTCTTTTTAATTACAGACTGTAGCCCACACATTTTATTTAATTGAAGCTTTCTAACTGCTTGATATTTTGATTTCTTCAGAGAAATTTATTTTATATCTCTGTTTGAGCAAGCATAAGAAGTGTTTTTCTATAGCTACGTCATACAGCACTAATAATACAATGCAATGCTTACTGTTTTGTCTTAAATTCTTGTAAGTATTTACTTGTTTAAAGGACACCAGGCTTACTACTTAATTTGATTGATTTAGTAGTAGAAAAGCATTAATCTAGTGCTCAAAAGCTGAAACTATACAAATAAAAATCAGTAAAAGGGCACATTTTAAAAATGTAATTTTAATTAATCATGCAAATGAGTTACTAGCATAACTATTGATTCCTCCTTCCTGAGGTTTTCAAGATTAAATGTCTTTCAGTAAGGGATATTTCAATTATTCATAAATTACTAGTTCAAAGTTTAACTACATAAAATATTAAAATGTCCATTAGAGGGCTAATTATTTAACAGACTAACAGCATCTCAAAATAAAGTCCCTCTCATCAAAAGAAGAGACATGTCTCTTTTGTCCTGTGGTCTTTAAAATATTTTGTTTATTCATTCGACAGTCTGCTGTATTGCTTCACACATGTGAATCACGCCGGTATCACAGAGACAGTACTTACTCAGAACTCAGCACGTCAGCAGCACATCAGCTGAACTCCTGATCTCACTAAAAATCCTTGTTTCTGAACCTTTTTCTTGTTTCACTGAATGTTAACAGTAACAGGTCTGTTCAAGGTATGGTAAAGATTTAGAGTCTTCCTTATGCACTTAAAGAGAGTAATAATTTCAAATACTGGGGAAATAGAAACATAAAGAGTAATTTCTACCCCCTTCTATATTTTCAGATTGTTATGCTCTTATGCTGTCAGATGTTAAAGTGGGGATTTTTAGACCATTAGAGCATACTACACACTCAGCATTCTGGAAATGTAACTCAGTTTGATCCCTTTAGGAAAAAAAATTAGTCATTAAGGAATATGATTCAACAGTCATCTGTTTGCTGAGTTCAGGCATTTCTCCTTTCTCCCTACTTTGTGGTACAATTGCAGACATTAATCTTAATGCTGTTGCCAATTTAAATAAGACCTTTAGAAGCAACTAGGTATTAGCAAAAAAATGTGCTAAAAGCACACAGGTTCTCAGCTTATCTGGGTTTAATTTCACGTCTTCACACACACTGCAAATTCTCCAGTGCTATTTATGATCTTGGGAATCTGTGATTACATGTGCATCTCTGCTGATGTATCCCACCAGAGTAAAGTGTCCGTTCCTTGGCTTCCTCCTCACAGAACTGATCCAGCACTATATCAGCTAGGTTAGAGCTGATTTCTTTTCAGTAGCTGCTACAGTGCTGTGTTTTGGGTACAGAATGAGAATGGTGTTGATAACACACTGATGTTTGGGGTTTTTCCTAAGTTGTGTTTATCCTAAATCAAGGAATTTTTTTCCTTTTCTTGTGCTCCACCAGTGAGGAGGTGAGCAAAAGAACCTGTGAGAGAGCACAGCTGGGACAGGTGACCGGAACTGATCAAAGGGATATTCCACACCACAGAACATCATGCCCAGTATATAAACTGGGGGGAGTTACCTAGAAAGGGCTGATCTGGGTTCAAGAAGGGGGGTCTGGCAGCAGTCTGTGGGGGATGAGCAATTTCATCTGCATCACGTGTTTTTTCCCTTTTTATTATCATTATTATCATTTAGCATTACTACTGTGTTTCACTTTCTTTTCAATTATTAAACTGTTCTTATCTTAACACACAAGTTTTGCTTTGATTCTCCTCCCTTTCCACTGGGGTGGCGGGAAGGAGAGGGAGGACCGAGCGAGTGGCTCTGCAGTGTTTTATCTCCAGCTGGCTTAAAACCAGGACAAGCACTAAACCAGGTATCAGTAGAAGTGAAGAAAAGAATACTGTAGCAAATAGTTACAAGGAGCTTTTTTTGTTTGGTTGTGCGGTTTTTTTTGTTTTAATAGCAGTTCCAATTGATACTGTCCAAGATCCCTCCTACAGGGGGGAATCCCCAGCCAAAGCAACATCGCAGACTCATCGTCCTGTCATCACGTCTAAAGAACTGCCTTCAAGTTGAGAAAACTGACTCAAAAGCAGTTCATGAGACTGAAGAGGAAAAGCTGTTCGAGGATCTAGTCCAGGTTATTTCATTAAAATGTCTAAAAATGTTCTCATATACATAGGCTAAAAAATTCATGTTAAAATATAGCACGGTCTCAAAAATAGCATAGGGCTACATAAAATGTCACCAGATGGCACTATTAACATAGTGTTCAAGCTCTTTCAAGCATGCGAGCAAGTTTTTACCTTAAAGGTAGTATATCTTGCTTGTTGTTCTTGTTTCAGTTGTGAGGTACACAAAAGAAGTCTTTGCAGATAAAGGACTCTTGTTACAGTCTAGGGGACAAAACCCCTCTCAGAGAGTTAAGCAGTACCAAAGAGATAGAGTAGGACTCCTGGGTGCAAATTTTATACTGTTTATAGCTCATTCAAGGGAGTTGCAGTTGCAAGACTTTCCTGAGCTTATAGAGGACCACAGATCTCTTTTCTGTATCTTTCTTTCCACTGGGAAGACTGCTGCCTTCAGATGTCAAGCAGATGTCAGCTGCAGCAGCTGTGACAGCAGGGCTGAACTACTTTGTATGCAGTGCAGTTGTAATGTCATTACTTTACCCATATGAATAAAACTTCTAAGTTTTATTCAAAATATTTTCTTTCCCTGTCTCCTAGGAGAGACCACATTCTATTCACTTGGAATATAAAATTCTAACAATGACAGAGAAGATGGTGTATGCTAAAAATTCATCTATTTTCACCCAAGTTTTGCAATGATATGAGGCGTACAGTGAACTTTCCTTTAACGTGTCATAATCTGGAGCTGCCTGGTGTTTAGCCAATCTAAGTACTTAAAAAATCTGGAAGAGATTCTGAAAAATTATATATCCTGTTCTTCGCATCACTTGCACAATGAGTTCTAAATTATTCTGGTTATGTGGATGGAAAATTATGGAGCCAAACGTGTCCAACTGAACAGTGTAATGACAATATTTCAGAGAACTCACGATTTTTGTCTTAAGCAATGTTCATTCCTGTCTTCATATTTCGTAACACTGAGTCATAAACACTGAAGAGGAAAACAGTAATGAATACTGGCTACTTCTCCTTGCCTCTTACATACCTTTGCATAGTGGACTCCTCAGAAACATACTCCTGAGGTACCAAGTTTTGAACATAACTTTTTAAAATCTAGACTACTACATACAGTAATGAAGATGTCCCATATCCTTATGGAACACCTGTGACTGGGTGGTTGTTCTACATGCTTCAGGTTTATTACAAAAATCCCAAATCTTCTGAAAAACCTCTCAAAGAATGTGCTGGGGAGTATAATGAGTAACTCTTTGCATCAGAAAGATTCACAGAACTTTGATCACTGTCCCAGGCAACATCAGGTCACAATGAACTATACAAGCTGATTAGGGTCAACCATCATCATTCTATATGTAAGCATTGCTGCTGTCAATTGCCCGGTGAACCATAGCAAAAAATACTCAGTAATAACCATTCATATCTGATGTGCTAACTAGGAGTTTAGCTACTTAATTTGTATAGAAGTAATTGTGAGGCTTTTCTTCTATCAATGTAATTCCATAGAAAATTAAATCAAGCCACAGCATCTTGATAAAAGAGACTGTAATGATTCACGTGTTAGTGGTTCATATTGTTGCTGGCTTCATAAGGGAAGCTCAAAACTCATATCTCAAATCATCTAGAAAAATTTCTGTACTTAAAATATCTGAGTCAACAGCCACGTGCATTTTAAATTATAGGACGCAGTACTTCTATTTTGTGACCTTCTTTTCCATTCCATAGTCAGCCTAGGAGTTTAATTACTGAGAATGAATTAAACAAATTAAATGTTAAAAAACCCCTGAGCCTATGCATCTTATCATTCTCCCTCCATTAAAATGGTCCAGTATTTGTATTACGTTCAGTATTGTACTAACAGTATACATACTGCATACATCTCAGAGAATACACAAACATGTACACAACATTCTGAAAAGGGATTAGGCACATGACCTGTAGGGCTACTTCACTCTCCCCTAACTGGTCACTTAAGAGATTGCAAACCACTGCAGCAAGGCACGGTTCTCAGACATTCTGAGTACCTGCGGCCAAGGTGGAAGCTGTACTTTGCTACAAAACTTAAAGAGTCTCTCAAGAAGTTCTTTTCTCTGTCAGCACATTATCTGTCTCAAACAGGCAATCAATTACACAATGCCACATCAGTGGTTCTTTTTTGATGAGGAACAGTTGATTTAGGAACAGTTCAACCTAAATAAAATAACCAAGATACACCTGGCCACTTCTGTTCTTCCATGAATCAGTACTCCAGGACATGAAAGGCAAGACTGTGAAGCGAACAGAGTAGTCTGGAACAACCAGGATACTCCCCATAGGAAACAGCAGAGATCCTCACTGACTGCTCAGTCCTAATCCCTGCACCAGTATTCTGTGTCAGATAAAAATCACTAGTCCCTAGTGCTCTGTTCTAGCTGCTGCTTTTTAACCATTTACTCACGGACTGCTTAGGTTTCCAGTCTAGCCCAAATCCAGATTTTTAGCCCAGGTTTCTCTGACTACTGCTTTGAGCCAATGGATGCCAGATGCTCTTGACAAGGTTTTTGAAAGAGTGCCTTTCTTCACCTCTTTGATCCCAACCATTATTTACCTGATCGTGGCATGCAACTCTACCCTTGATCATTGCCTAGGTCTGGCCATTAGAACTGACCATACCTACTGTCACCAGAAATTTCTCTGACACTTCAGTTACTTTAACTTTAGGGACAACATGAAAGGTACACTACTATTTTATTTTTTTAACTGGAAAAATGCACTTTTGTCTTGTCACACCTGTACTCAAAAACACCTGAGTTAATCCTATCTAATTTGAATAATCACTGACTATAAGCACAATGATAAATGTTCTTGATGTATCTACTCGGGAACGCATGAAAGAAGATTCTGTTTCTCGCTGTATTCTGCTTTCCTCTGTATTCTGACACTTTTTATTAGATGCATCTGATGTCTGTGTAGATAAGCACCACTGCAAAGACCTTTGAAGTGCAAAATAAAGCCAATTATATTTTAGAAGCATATGGCAGTCTGATTTACAAGATATGTGGATGTCAGTTTGGTAAAACATAGAGCATAAAAATAAACAGAACACTAAAAATGGGAGCTGCATCTCACTGCAAACAGAATTGTTATGCATCATTCAGCTGCAGAAAGATCTAAGATTTTGGAGCAAAAGCACATTCAATGATACATACCCTGACATAAGAAGGTGGTTTTCAACACATGGAAACTTCTGGGGCAAAAGAGTGCAGGCAACTTATGCCTTTTCTTTAGAACTGTACTTTCAACCTGATGGATGTGCCTTACTTTTTTTTCCCTGTGAAGTGCTTAGAACTATTTAATAGTTCACTGTTTGCAATGGACAGGTCACTCTGTTGTTAACAGGTGCCTTTCCTTTAGAGTACCAGACGTGTCACACCACTGCTGCTAAAAACCTTTGCAACTGCGGTAACATAGGGATAACAAACTGCTCACTGTTAACCTGTTTAAAATAAAACAGCTAAAATCTGCAAGTTACAGCCCACCATTGGGGTGCTCAGTCCTATTTCAAGTCAAGGGCTTTTTAAATTTAGCTGCTGTTCGCTGGAGCCAAGGAATACAGTCTTCATTCAGCATCCTACTGCAAGGAGCTACACATTGCATGGCATGCAGCTTGGAGATTTCAGATTGTTCATTTACCTAACCGTGAATTCCTGTTTGTGAGTCAGAACTGTTCACCTTGAAAGCCGCTGTAATTAAGCTGACATGCCATTCAGTGACCTTGGCATAATCCTAATGAGATCTAAGTCACAGACAACAATTACTGAAAAAATAGAGGTACAGTTCAAACAAAGGAGAAAGTACTGACATTTTCCATGAGCAAGATCAATGTACTTTACAGCAGAGAAACATAATAAACTGCTTTATCAGCTAAGTCTCTTTAGCCACCACAAAAAGTGGCTTGTACCTGGACAGCGCATCTGGCAACAGAATCAGGCAAATTACTCCAGGAGATTAATTGACTGCAAACTAAGGCCTTTAATAGTGTTTCTTTCAACAGACAAAACACAATGCAGGCATGCTTTTTAGAAAAGTCAGCAATCAATACTACTCTAGAGTCAGCCAAGTTTTGTAGTTACTGTTCTACACTGCAGGTGAGGAAAATCCACTTATGCATTTTGCTGTCATTCCCATTGATGGCCTCCTGCTTGAAGTGAGAAATCAGGTTTTGTCTCTCTTTGAGACATTATCAGCCCTTGAAACATAGAGGTATTTTCTTCTACGTACAACTAACTTAGAAATGCATTTTAAAAGCAGGTTAACATTTGATGGTTTTTACAGAAATGCTAAAAGCATCCATGTTTAAGAGTGCTATTATATGACTGATGACAGGTATTCAACTAACAGAAAATACATGCCTAATACCTTAATAAAATGAAGAGCTGTTAAGCAGATACTCCAGAATTAGTATATAAACCTAATTATATTAAGCAGTAACAGCCATTTTTATTAGAAAAAGTCGAATTACAGGACGGCCTATGCTGTTTTGTTACTTTGGCTTCATTTAAAATGTACAACTTCCACTACCAGTTGGAATTTCAATGCAAGTTTAGCCAGATGAGGCTCTTCTTTACAGCTATAGCAGAGTCAGCTTTAGCTATTCTTACAGAGTATGGTGATACTTCTGATTGATTTCTGTTCAAATATTTCTGAATCACCCAAATTTCTCAAAAGAAATCTGCTAGCTATGAAAGGATTAGTCTTGCAACTTAGCTATTTGTAGTGGTCCAAACTTGTGTTACTTTGCAATATACCTCTAGCAATCTAATTCATGTTTTGCCATGCATGTGTCAGATGGTGTAACTCCTCATAAAAGATGAGAAAGAAACTTGTGATCCTCCCTAAGATGTGGGTGTTCTGATACATCACCACTTAAACCAAAGGGCATCCACACTAAGGCTATCATATTTTTATTACCACAAACCATGATGATCATACACTTGTCAAGTATCCAAGACTGCTGCATCTTAGAACAGCAAATTAAGTATCTCAAAGGGAGCCAGCATGTTTTACACAAGAGATGTTCTATGAAGAGCTATTTATAACAAACAAAATTTGGCTTTCAGAAAAATGCAGTTCTCAAAAATCAAAATGTCTGCTTACATACATGATATGAAGCAAAGCTAATCAAAACATGTTTTAAACAGCTTCTTTACATAAGAATGCAATTTGCAACTACCTCTGGACTCAGAGAAAGCCAGTGAGGAAAAACTTCACATTTCCTGGGATGGATCCCCTGGGACATAGGTGTATGGTACATGGCCCATACACCTGCGTGCTTATCAGGATGCATCTCATTAACTCTCCCAAAATAATGAAATAATGGCATGATAAAATCCACCTGACCTCCTAAATATAGCCAGTAAGTTGTTGCAGGTGATAATGACATTTTTCCTAAGAGGCCAGCTTCAAGGACAGCAGGACAGGTATTTCTCTGTGAATTATTTCTTAATGCCCCACAGAAAATACAGTAAAAACGTCCTGGATATCTTTGATGTAAGGAAAGTGATCAAGCTCTTTGCTGCTTCCCTACTCTTCCCTCTAATTTCTTACATCAGTCACAAAGTTCTTATACATGATCAAACACTTGATTATAAGGTTCACTTTTTGCACCATGAGGAGCAAAGTATAAATTTGATTGATTCCAGGTCACAATTAACTAGGAAAAAGTACTTCCAATTTTCAACAATTTTTTTTTCTATCAGTTATATGCTTCAAAATCTTTCTCACCAAAATATGCAGCCAATCACATACATGGATCAAAAAATGATGCATACCTTCTTTGCACCTGTGTTCATTGACAAGACCAGCTCTTAGGAATCTCTGATCTAGGAGACCAGGGTAAGGAATTTTGCAAGGAAAACTTTCTCCTCTCAAGGAAGACTGGGTTAGAAAACACCTAGGTAAAGCTGACATCCACAGGTCCAGGGGCCTTAATGGAATGCATCCATGAATGCTGAGAGAGCTGGCAGACACCATTGTGGGCTGCCATGATCATCTTTGAAAGGTCGTAGAAATCAGGAGAGGTGCCTGAGGACTGGAAGAAAGCAAATGTCATTCCAGTCTCCAAAGCAAAGGTAAATTATGCATGACCAACCTGATTGCCTCTACAATGAAACAAGTACATGGATGGATGAGGGAAGAGCAATGGATATTGCCTACCTTGACTTTAGCAAAGATTTCAACACTGTCTCTCACAACATCCTCAAAGACAAACTCAGGAAGTGTGGACTGGGTGAGTGGACAGTGAGGTGGATTGAGAACTGGCTGAACAGCAGATCCCAGAGAGTCATAGTGAATGTCTCAGGGTCTAGTTGGAGGCCTGTCTCTAGTGGTGGCCCCCAGGGTTCAATACTGGTCCAGTATTGTTTAACTTAGTCATCAATGACTGGTAAGAAGGGGCAGATGCCTCCTCAGTGAGTTCACTGATGACACAAAGCTGGGAGGAGTGGCCGATACACCAGAGGACTGTGCAGACCTTCAGAAGGGCCTCGACAGGGTGGAGAGATGGGCAGAGAGGAACCTCCTGAAATACAACAAAGGCAAATGCAGAGTCCTGCACATGGGAAAGAACAGCCTGGGCACCACAACAGGCTGGGGGCTGACCTGCTGGGGAGCAGCTCTGTGGAGAAGGTGTCCTGGCGGACAACAAGCTGTCCATGAGCCAGCAGTGTGTCCTTGGGGCTAAGAAGGCCAATGGTACCCTGGAGGGCATTAGGAAGAGCATTGCCAGCAGGTCAAGGGAGGCAAGCCAGCCCCTCTACTCAGCCCTGGTGAGGCCACATCTGGAGTGCTGTGCCCAGTTCTGGGCTCTGCAGTACAGGGGAGACATGGAGCTCCTGGAGCAGGTCCAGAGGAGGGGAATGAAGATATTTAAGGGACAGGACCATCTCTTACAAGGAAAGATTGGGATAGCTGGGCCTGTTTAGCCTTGAGAAAAGATGAATGACAGGAGGTCTCTCATTAAAGTATTTGAAGGGAGGGTGTCAGAGGATGGAGCCAGGTTCTTCTGAGTGGTACTGAGCAATAGGACAAGACGCAATGGGCAGAAACGATGGACAGGAAGTTCCACCTGAACACAAGAAAGAACTTCTTTACTGTGCAGGTGACTGAACACTGGAACAGATTGCCTGGAGAGGTTGCAGAGTCTTCCTCAGAGGATATTCAAGAATGTCTGGGCACACTCCTGTGCCATGTGCTCTGAGATGACCCTGCTTGAGCAGGGACGTTGGACCAGATGACCCACTGAGGTTCCTTCCAACCTGACCCATTCTCTGATTCTGTGAACTATAGTATTTTAAAGTCCAAGCTTACTGAACCCCACACAGGATGTTTTACATTTCTGACAGTTCCTTCTCCTACACAGTCAATTGGTACACTTGAAAGTCAACAAGGTACTAACACTTCACAAGTTACTACTTATTAGTTATTGTGTACTATATGTATATAACCAGTCTACTCCAAATGGGAAATAAAATGCATGTCTGAACTCAGCAGCTGTAACAGACTAAGTGTTTAGAAACTATGATTTACCATGGCTTTGCACAAGGCCAGTAACATGCAAAGCTCTTAATACAATCATTTGAAACTGAATGCCCATAACCTGTAGATTAGCTCATCTTCTCAGACTGCAAAACCTTGCACATTATTCTATCAGCAAATGAAGAAAACTACAATACTTTTCCTAACTTAAAAAGTTGTTCTTCAGATTTTCATATCAACAAGCTTGAATGACCAAAAGTTGCTAGCAGACCTGGTATGACCAGAACCAGAAGACAGAACCTCAGAACAGAGCATTTTATCTTACCCTTCAGGCAGATACAGATGAAGATTCTAAAAGAAGATAAATAATTAATAAATAAATGTGCCTGTTCCTTAACAGGGACAGACACATTCCATTTAGTATTTTAGCTTTCCCAAAATATATGTGTCTTTTCTACCCTGGTTGAATACTTCACAACTTCCTGTGCAACTTTAAATAACACATTTAAATTATTTTCTTCCTCTGCATCTGTTTTTGAAGTGGTAACTGGGGAGGAGGGTGTGACAGCGACGACACAATATTTTATGAGATCATGACCTTGGAAAAATTAAATTACTGTGAATTTAAAGAATGGATAATTATTTTTCTGCGACTTAAGTCAAAACATTTTTCTTTGTAAAGATTTTAATCAACTTTAAAAGAAAAGACTATCTGTCAGTAAACTAGGTCCCTATTTTATTTAGAGAAACTGCATTTTGCCTACACATTTAACTTCAGAAGTAAAGTTACTTCACCTGCACAGTTCAGTTTCTGGGAAGTGTACTGGCCAAGCAAGCCAAAATACTCTATAAGTTAATGCAAAGAACCCCAAGTACCATTCAAAAGTTGAAGAGTTCAAGCTATTTAATTCAGCCCCCTCTTTCCACACAAGGGGATTTTTAAAAGTAGGTTTTGGGTTTGTTTGGTTTTTGTTGGGGTTTTTTTTAAAAAACCTTTTCAATAAAAATGAAAACTGATGGAATACACAGCATCATAAGGTGTATCTACCAAACTCACAGCAATGAGTTGGATTCTAGAACATCAACAGAATATATCTTGTATCTTCCCTAGAGTCATTGTAGAGGTAGAACAAAATAACTGTGTTTTGATTTCCTTCACAGCTTTAGAGATGAGGTTGTTTGTACGGCTCATCAGTACACTGAGGGAGGCTCTTGGGACTGCTAACATTGTCCCTATAGGTCTTAAACACACAGAAGTGAGCTGACTCTGCCTAAACTCTGAGCTTGCTGGATACATGCCAGATTAGATCCAAATACCACATACCCATGATTAGTGTTGGGGCCTGCTTCCGCTACACAGAATTGCACAAGGATTGAAGAATCTTTGCAACTAGAATAAAAGTGACTGAATCCTGTCTATAAAGGTTAAAAATTGAGAAAAAAGTGTAAATTGTAAGTATGCATAAAATGAGAATGCCTCAAATTTGTGTTTTGTCTTCATCACAGATGATGTTAAGCCTGGCAGCCTAATTTTCTCCTCTTCCTTGTGACATGTCGGTTAAACTACTCAACACTGTCCCTCCATCACATCCTCTGGAGAAACAAGTAGCAG
This sequence comes from Rhagologus leucostigma, assembly GCA_013397725.1. Classification (NCBI taxonomy): domain Eukaryota; kingdom Metazoa; phylum Chordata; class Aves; order Passeriformes; genus Rhagologus; species Rhagologus leucostigma. The sequence continues at coordinate 244,877 of VZTD01006133.1, read as the reverse complement.
CAGAAAGAAGTACCACATGAAAGCAGCAGGTTATCTAAGCGGACATGCCGCAGCATATGTTTCAAGTCTCTGCCACCAGCACAGTCTTTTGCAGAAATGTTCAACATCCCTACATCCCTAGACATGCTGTCTTGGGGTGACTCTATCATGTGTATCCCCTATCATGCTCTATGCCCAAAAAGTAATATTGTGCCTTTTCTGTGCCTTTAAACTGAGCTATGGAGCCCAAGCTCACCCCAAGACACATGCTCTCTGTATACACACCTGAGACATGACTCCCCCATTTCCTCTGAACAGAATATGCAGCTGCCTCACCCTGCTGCAACCTTGTTTTGCATCCTCTGAGGCACGAAAGGCCTCATGCTTCTCAATTATATTACAAACACACTACTGAAGAAAAAAACATTGTATCAAGATAAGGCCTGAGAGATGGATAACCTATTTTATGTCTGCACCAGTGAAGCAGGTCCAGCATCACATAAACTGTCAAGGAGACACACAGATTGAGCAAATCAGTATGTCAATACTCATACTCAGTATACAATAGTGTAGAAATCATTATAATTGATAGCTCTGTGGGAGTACAGAAATAGAGCACCATTTTGTCTTACTCTCCTTCCTTTATAAAGATTGTGTTTTTGCTGCAACAAGTTCTCATAGCTATTTATCCTTACCAAAGCAGTTCATTTCCATCTTTTGTTCCTCTTTAAATACTCCTAACATCCGTGACATAAAATCGTATCAGAACTTCACAGCCCTGTAAGTCTTCAAGGGCTGAATAGACACTGTCCTCCTCCATATAAACAATCTAGAATTCTCCTTATTCAGGTCACTTTGTCTTCTCTGTCTCCCTCAGGTTCAAAGAGCGGCCAGGTGTACCCACTTCCTTGCTGACCAGATACCATTTTTGCCTGATGGTAACAGAGGGTCTGTGACATCAGCAAAATACAGCATGAAACAGCAGAATGTTAACATTTTAACCTTAATTCAGCTGCAAAAGCCATAGTGATTAATTCAGTGACCCATCTCTCCTTCTCTCATGGAAAAAAATAAAGTACCCAGCTACTACAGTGACAGAAGTATAAGAACTGAAGTTAGTAAACAGAATCTGCTATGATGAGTTTATTTCTGCTGTCTTCTAAGCCTTACAAAGACTGTCTAAAAGCTTTTCACTGTAGATAGCTGAATGATGGGAGATGAGTGTCCAAAGAGGCCAGCAGCATTTTTCAAGATCTGTGATGATTCAGACTCGGTATTCAAGACTAGTGTTGCATTCAGTGGCCCTTCAGCTACTATGACAATCAGAACTAGAACTAGCAAACCTCTGCCTTCAGAGAAAACTTCAGCTCTCAAAAATTCACATCATAAACTTTTGAGAACCTTCTCACTATTAAAGCAGGTCAACAATCCTTCAGATGGCTTGCTTTTAATTTGGAACCAAACTCTTCACTGATTCACTGAAATGCCATGTTCCCCAACCCAAGCCTCACAAAGAGTCATTTAATTAACTTTAACAGTCTGGGTTTAAATGGGGAGATGGTGCATATTTTCAGTCGCTGTGCCCACAGGGCTATCAATTATAATGATTGCTACAGTATTGTATACTGAGTATGAGTATTTGACATACTGATTTGCTCAATCTGTATGTCTCCTTGACAGCTTATGTGATACTGGACCTGCTTCACTGGTGCAGACATAAAATCAGTGCCACAACTTAGCAGCTCACATTGTTAATTTATATAATGGATTCAGACCACATTTATCCACTCATTCAGAACTCAAGAGTCCTTGTGACACAGTCAAAGCTGAGCAACCTTGTTTCTCAACAGTGGTTCATTTTTGAAAATGCGGTCTCAATAATTTCAGCAGTCTCAACATAAATATTCTCTAATTCAGTTTATGCTTATCCCACTCCTTTAAACAAACAAAGCAGACCTCATGTTCATGCCATCTACCAACTTCTGTAACAGATTAGCATCAAATACCTAAAACAAAGTTGGACAAGTATGTCTGAATCACTTGGAAACTTTAAGATCACAGGACTGAAACTTTGTCATACCAATTATGTAAAGCCGCTGGAAAGAAATCCATGCATTTTTGCAAGCAGGCAAAGCAGGCTTTTCATAGAACAAAAGAAGCCTTGTCTTTTTCTGTTATGCGACAACTCCTAATTAAAATCAATGATTTTTTATTGTTGGCCCAGATAAGCTTGTTTGCATAGCTGCAACTTCTTAAAACAGAAATCTGAATGTTATTAGGAAAAGACATCCACTGACAGTACAGCAGACCTTGAAGAAAAGTGACGTTGCTTGATTTTAACACCTGATTAACCTTGGAGGCAATTCTGCAAATGCTAAATAGTACAGAATATAGTAAAGAGCGAAAGAAATTTAGTTTTGTTTTAACGTATTTATAGAATTGTACTAAGAGTACCTATAAAGGCATGCTGTGATCTTTTCCTTGAGCTTGTGCCAGTTGATGACCAGTAGAAAGCATTCAAAGAGGGAGAAAAGAGATAGTGGGAAATTATTTATAACCACTCTTTGTATCAAGCACAGTTTCATGGACAGCTGAGTAACATGACATTTCAACATTTCATGCAGAAACAACTCATTAAAAAAATTTCTTACCACAGTGACATTTCTCTAAAATTATTCACTTGTGATCTTGAACTTTGTAAGTATGAGTGTTAATTCTCTAAATACACATAAAAACAATGGTAAGAAAATATCAAACCTAAATTGAAACAGTCTTTAATTGACAGGAAAAATAAGCATTCTGAGTGGATAAAAGTGGTATCAGAAAACAATCACCAGGTGGCTATAGTAACATTTAGCAAACCCTGATGCATTTAACAGACCATTGCAGTTCTAGACAAAACAGTCTCACTAGCATCCTTACTAGCTCCTCTTTCTGAATTTCCTCTCCTTAATCAGCCCAGCACTCCACACAGACACAGACTGAACCTTCACAGTGACTAGCTCTAAAAAGAGCACCCTGTTTCCATGCACCCTGTTCAGAAAGGTTTGTTCAGCAGTTATTCAAACCCTGTTAACTCAAGATGAACAGCAACTGTGTTTCTGTGACAGAGCACTCCAATGCACTGGCTATATTTGCCAACATCCTTGTTCAAGGTGCCTATTTCAACCACTTACAGGGACAGTCTACTACAATCATGTTCTGAACAGTGCTTAATCCTTATCCGGTCCAAGTTCTTTGGAAACCTACCCTACAAGTATGTATCTGTAAAAGCAAACAAGCTTTTAGCATCTGCTAAATGCCACCCCAGCTAACTGGGACTATAATGACAATAAAAAAGAATAGCTTCAGGGATCAGAGTGAATCAAGATAAATCTTGTCTTCCCAGTGTTTGGGTTACTGTGCTTGAGGCTCAGGAACGACCTTATTGCTCTCTACAACTTCCAAAAGGAAGCTGTAATGAAGTGGGGGTTGTTCTCTTCTCCCAGGTGCTGGGTAAACAGTTGGACTCTGTGATCTTAAAAGCATTTTCCAACCTAAATGGTTCCGTGACTCCAGACATGTCATAGAAATCAGTGGAATCACTGAATTGTACATGATTCTGCCTGGACAAATCTCACTCAAGCCTACAAGATTTTTGCTTTGCGACTTACCCTTTGAAACAGAAGCAGTCCCTTCTCAAGTCCTTTAAGCACTAAGTCAGTAACAATATCTTATACTAAATCTGAATACTGAAAAAACGTACAAATGCTTCAGCATACATTTACGTTCGGCTTTCAACATATTTAAACATTTTTAGTGGAAAAAGGTATGTGGCACTTTTCCATTTCCTAACTACTCAGTACAAATAATCCAATGATTGTTCTATGCAGCTTAATGCCCAACACTGGTTTTTAAAGCCTATGTTCACGGATATACCATAAGACTTAGATGTCTGGGAAGTTTTGCACAGAACACCAGAAGCATTAATTAAACCCCTAATCCTCAGGAAATCAGTGTCAATCACCCGAATAAAGCCGACAGCATGTTTACTTTTACTTAAAACTGTATTTCCTTTCTGAAGGAGTAACACTGCAATGGCCAGCACGATCTATTAACTAGTTCCCTCTACTTCTCTTTTCCTTTCTTTAAAACAAAATCTTACTTTCTGGGAAAGGTCACTGTCTGTTTCTGTTGTAACTGTATCATAACTTGTATTTTCTATTTTCTCATCAGATATTGTTAGCCTTTTCTATAACTAAATGGAAAGTTTCAAAGTTTACTGACTCTTCCTGATAGAGGTCCAGTCACCAACCAAACAGGGATGCTGAAAAGGCATAGTAAATTAGCAGAAAAGAGCAGAAGTTATCTAAAAAGATTTCATGACTTGGAGAGTAATCCAATCTTCACACAAACATGCTCCAAACCATCAACAGTAATATTAGCCCCATACCCTCCACTCTCTCAGCCTTGAATTCAAGTAATTTTCTAGTTCAAAACCTAAGTTTAAAAAACAAAACAAAAACCCAAAACACAAATACAAAACCAACCGACCGAAAACCCAACACCAGAATACCCCCTGAATTTCTTGCAGCTGAAATTTTGGCAGATGCAAAGTATGTTTTAGGATTCCTTACTTCAAATAGATTAAATTTAAGAGTGCTTCATTTTTTAAGTTTACCGTTAATCTATAGTTGGGTAAAGCAATAAAAAGTATCAAAAATACATTTCATTAAAATTATGATGTTGGGAAAGAAAAATTGAATTTTATTTTTGTGCCTATCCACAAGCACAAAGACGTAATAAGTTAGAAACCTTTCCACACAAACATAAGTATTTGGGCAATCAGGAATGTTCACTTTTATTTTGGGATACTTCACATTCATGTTCTGGATTACAGTGAAACTAAAAATATGCCTGTTTGCAAAACATCATTAAAGTTCTGTTTTAAATTTTTCAATTATCTAAGTCAAAAGGCAAAACCAAGTTGATTCAAATACTTAAAATCAAATTATCCATTAGAAGAAAAATAATAAAATTAGATGTTTCACGAGTGTTTTACTCTGTAACCTAATATACGGCTCTCTGGCTATCATTTTTCACTATTATCAGTTCTATATCTGCATGTAGAAAGGAGCTTGCTCTGCATTTTTTGAATGCATAAAGAGATGTTCTGATACTGAGGGTCAGTACCCTGGGTACCATAGGCCCTCTTGTACTCACTGAACTCAAGTGGAAGCTGTGCATCTTCAGCAGCCAAAGAAATAGCACTTACCATTACATTTTGAACTATGGACACTAAATATTTTATGCTGAAAGGATAATATTGAAAGACCAGTAGTATCACCGGTGAGAGGCAAAATTCATTAGTTTGGACTAGATGTGATTATATGAGCTTGAGCTGTTCGTGGAGGCACACCCAGAAATCATAATTTGTTTTTTATTTAAACAGCTAAGGCATCATAATCATGACCAGAAGATTACTAATATTGCACAAACTTGTGAGAGCTAGGAAGACTTAGCTTTATAGCTGAAAACTAAAACGCAACTTTCTCTATCCATACACCATGATATAGTCTAATTAACCATATATCTCTGCTTTTTCCATAGTATTTTTGTTTCAGTTTGCTTACTCAGTGAAAAAATTGGCAACAGGCAACTGCAAATTTGGCTCTTTCTGATTTTCAGCAACTTGACTCAACGATTGAATTACCATTCTTGTAATATTCTTTAAGACAAAACGCTCAAATGCTACTTTAGCACAGTGAGAAAGTCTTCTGCAAGCATACAAGCAAAAACAAAATCAAAATTTTTATAGTTCCTATTTTATCAAGATTTCAGTGCAATATAGGATGTGATAAAGTATTTTCTTATCCAGAAAGATGGCATGTACTGTAAATAAAATATTTGCACATGCCACATGTAAGACACCATATGAAGACACAATGCTAAAACCTGAAGATGGAAAAAATCTCCCAATCATTTTTACAGAATGCATTTCTGGTTTTAAGCAAAACTTCAACGTGAACACCATTTTCCAAGGACATATTCTTCAAACAGCACACATACATCCATCTAAATACTCATGCTCACCAAGGAAGCTTGCTTGTATCTCAAAAAAAAAAGCATTAGAAAAGTGTTTTAAGTTTCATCTTCTTTTTTTTCCACATACCTTCTGTTTTACATGCTTTGCAGACTGATGAGTTGTGGGATAATTTCAGGTACTTAGCAGATGTTAAATGGATGTTGCTTTGAATCTGACAGGAATACTAGCCATTTTTTTGGTTTATATCACATCAAACAGCTGCACTAAAAAAATGTGGTCATGTAGTACTACCAATACTAATACTAAAGGCATTGGGCTGAAGCATAGCTCAGAATTTACAGAAAGAAACAAGACTGAATTCAGTTTCAAAAGGGGAAGCATTCCTAGTGCATCTGAATGAAACTGTAAAGTGGGAGCTTGGAATTTATCTCTAACAACATGTTGCTGCTTACACCAGAATAAATATGTTAAGCTTAATGTTTGCATAGCAGAACAATATGGCTAATTAAATACCTCATGTTGCAGCTGAACTTAAAAAGCAAAAATGTTCACTATAAAAGAAGGGAACCTGAGTAGAAAATAAGCTCACAGGTAGAGACAAAGAGAACAAAGGTCAGCACTTGCCAACTGCTACTGTGAAGTTTCAACAGCTACTGGAAATTCTGCCTTGTTCTAATCCAAACGAAATCTGCAGAAGCCTCAAAAGCCATTGTGAAGTAACTGCTGGCAAATGTTATAGACTACATCTCAACCACTGTTGTACTTACTACTTGCATTTCAATATGAATTTTTATCCACATTTTTTCCTTTTTGACTTATTCCTACAAAGTACAAGCTAATGCATCGATTAATAGATAAATACATCACATTTGAACACGCTGTACCTACTTTATATAAAGAAGTTTAGGAGCAGACACTAAATATGTATTACTATGTCATGAATAGCTTTTTTTAGTTACTAGACCAGGTCACTGAAAAGAAGAATGCTTCCCAGGTGATGTAAGTTTGAATAGAACATGAAAGATGTTTAATGAACAGTAAGGGAGCCCAATGCATTTTAACAGCTATTTAAAGAATTGTTATTCCAAACAAATCAACTTCTTGAATGCAGGTTCCCTTCAACTTCACAGATTTCCATTTAATAAAGCAAGGCCAAACATAGTCACCTGCTTCCGTAAAAGAAAATGCAGGACTCCATAAAATTCATGCTTTTTAAAATTAAAGGGGTTTTTGGTAGTTGTCTAGAACAAGAACCAGTCTTCTTAAAACAGACAGGAATCAAAAATACACTATTATTTTTCATTACATGGAGAAGGTAAATCAAATCAAACTGTTAAGACCTAATCTGCAGCTTCAGTAGCAAATTCAGTTAAAGATGGAAAAAAAGAGCCCAATTCACAGAAAAACAACAGTATGAAATAAATCTATCAGGATTGGTATGCAATTATTTTCCACTTTGCTCTAGTTACCTTAGTATGGAAGGAACAAGTACATTCTGAGTTTCTGACCTTAAGAACGCTTGTCTTCAAGTTTGGCTCTGATTATCCTGATTGTCATATGTTTTTATGTGCTGATATTTGACTAGTAATCACCCTTCAACATTTTTATCTTCCAGAATCAAAGAAGACAGCTCATCCGGAATGAGCAGGAACTAAAGAGTAGAGTATTGCTTGCAGCTTTAGTTTATTGCCCCAAATTTTTGTTACATACAGAAATAGATACTAATTCAGATGCAGCAAAACAAATGCTGAGGTCACTTGACTCTGATTTTAACTATAAGCATGGTTCTGATTTTAACCATAAGCGTATGAAGTACTGCAGTCCTAGCTGTTCTGCAAGTCTCTTCTGAACTTTATTATTTCATCATCACAGAATGATAATAGAGAAGAACAGAATTACGTTACAAAGTTCAGCTCATGAAGTTCAGTTGTGTATCTGATTTCACATTATCTCTACTATTGTTATAACAATACAGCTTAGAAGTAACCCTCACCTTAAAAATGACTGAAACCTTGTAAAGCTCACTGATGTAAAGCTCACTGACGTATCAACAGCAATCCACTGGGACACAGAGCACAGTATATAATAATACAGTTTCAATACACAGCAGTACAGAGATAAGCAACACTGACAAAAAAATATACTGACATGATAAGTATAGTGACTAGCATCCACTGCAATTTATGCTCAATGAGAAGATTGTCTCTTGCAAACTGTTAGGAACAATCAACACGTGCAGTGTTTACACAATGATGAGTGTGTGATGGCACTAAGGTGACTGGTGTAACTGCCTGCCTTTGATAACGTAATCTATCAAGACATACCGCCAAGGATATCTTGATAGATTACATTAAGATAGTTCCTTCCGATGACTTACTATTTCTGCTACATTCTTTACAATAAATCTGGTTCATTAATATAATAGATGTGTATTCGGCATTTTTCCTTCCCCTTTCCTGCTTGGTGTACTAGACTGCCTCTTACTAGTCTGCAAACTGCAGTGGACATAGAGACTATTACTTTATAATAATTTTAGAGAAAGAGGCATGCTACACATAGAACCAGAAAATAAATTATAAAAAGACCCTAGATGGACAAATAAAGATTATAAATGGATTGTTTTGATTTTGCACTTTAAAGCGTACATTCATAGAGGTTTGGTGAAGAGTTTCGGATTTCTTTTGCATAATTTTTTGTTAATTAGGAAATCATTCTCCATTATCATCTTGCCCAAAATGTTCTCCCAAATGTTCTCTCCTCACTTAAAATCTCTGCTTAAAACCTTACGTGGCATGGATATGATTGCAAATTTCACTGCTTGGTGAAAAAGGTATGATGTTTGACTGAAGTAAATTTTCTAAACATATTAAGAGACCATGCTGCTGGACATTAGAAAGCCAAATACATTTTTCCAAATTCACATCATTTGTGAAATAGTAAAGAAATAAAGCAGCAAGTTATTTCACTCAAACCATGCTAAAGAATGCCATTTCTACATGCTTATCCCAGTAAAGCGGGCCTGTGTTCCAGATTTACACTCACATTATAAGGGTTATCATATCACCCTCAGTATTTTTACATTTCAGTACAATTCTTAACATGAAAGGAAGGTAAGTATGTGGTGCTTCTGATATGCAAACTTCTTGGTGCTATCCAGCAATGCTTGCTTAAGATCAGTAAAATTAATCACACTTTAATATTTAAAAAGCAATCATTCTTTGAGAAGCTGATACAGACACCCCTTATTTTTTGGTGACACAGCAGGATTTGGCATGCACTTCAGTCTTGGTTTAGTAATCCCAAAAACTTTATCATATGAAATACCTTATCCACTTACACATTTATCTTCAGTGAACGATGATTCCTTCAAAGCTAAGGACTTCTCAAGGAGGCTTTATAATCAGGAGGTCACTGTAAGGACTCTTTCTGAACAGGGAGGGCAGGGAGTTTAGAGTGTTACCAACACAATGTTTTCCCCAGTATTACAGGATCCTTCATCATAATTCTTCTATTAGAAAGACCCTGAGTACTTGGATTTACTCTTTTTCAGTGCTCTTTCATCATTCCTGACCTCTTTCTTCATCCTGTTGTCTGTCCTTACTAATCCGCTGATGTCTCCCTCCGTATCTTTAATTACATGTGATACTCCCTTGAAAAACTGCTTTCTTGACTAATAATAATTCTTTTTTTTCCCCTCACTCTCTCTCTTGTATAAAGCTGACGAGAAATCCTTAAGGAGGAACTGAAATTAATGGCAAACCCTGACCCAATGTATCTGGAGAGCAGAAAAAGAATATTATGGAATTTAAAAAAATATTCAGAGAGCAGAGAACCTGAGTTAAGGCTCTGGTGTGACAAAAGGGAAGGATAAAAAGCCTTTCTAGTGTCATGACACAATCTCTACCAAGTCCTTTAAATTCATGAGAGAAATCTGGAAAGATATCCACTCTACCCTGAAGAACACTAGCCCTCTGAAGAAACAAAAGAAAGAAACTTTTTCTATTTACTGTACAAGCAAACACCTACATCATGCTAAAAAAATTATACAACAAGGCATACACTGATATAGATTCCAAGCACCAATTTCTATTTCATGGCATGTAAATGTATGGTTTTTAATCAGTGTTTATTCCTAGAAATTATATATTCATCATTTTGTTAGTTTATACGGGGGACTCAAAACTGCACTGGTGAAGTTGCTTTCTGATGACACTAAATAAGCACTTAGCAAGGTTAAGCTTATTGTCATCCAAAATATAGACCATACGTGAGGCAATTCAAGAATCTGAATTACAGAGATTATAGACGGTGCACTGGAGACTAGGCATAAACTGAACAGCCAGATTATTAACCCATGTGACTACCTATGTGCCAGACTGACCTGCAGTGAACCTAAGAAAAACAGGAAGGAAAACATGACTTTGGGGGTTGAATGCTCACTGCTAGAATCTGTGAACAGAAAATTATGGGATTCATTCCTAATGTATTCACGGAAACAAGTATATGGGTTTGGTTTTTGTTAGTAGTAGAACAAACAACTGCCTTAAAAAATGCCCAGCTCTTCTCAGTTTCTTGTAGTAACATTATGCAAGGTCTTGAAAATTCGTCAAGTCAAAAAGGTGTAACATCATGCAAGAATATTTCAGTATAAATTGTGACATTTATTCTGTAGAAGTTCTCCTGCATGTATCCTTCATGCAAGTACTTAAGTATTGATTGTGCTTCAGTTTTGCTTTATGAACGTTTACCATGTCACTTGTTTCAGTCTACAGTAAAAGTTTATAAATGTAGAAAATATAACATTTTGTCTAATCCTATCTGTTGGTATGTATCAAATTAAAGAACACCTTTCCTATCTGTTTATGTGGGAAGACGGAACGATCTTTCATTCTCATGTACTAGTTTAAAAAGTACACCATTAAACAGGAGAACCAAAGGCAGAATTACAACTTCACCGTATTTTCCTAAGTAATAGAGAGCCTTTAGGTGGTAAGAAAGATGGAACTCAGACTTACTGTGCATTTGTTCGGCTTCTCTCCTGAGTGGACTCTCATGTGAATCAGCAGTTTGTAACGGGCATTAAATGGCTTGAACCTTCGAGGGCACCCTGCCCAGAAGCAGGTGAAGTCCTCTCCCTTCCTCTGGTCTATGTGGATCTTCTCTATGTGCCGCACAAGCTCCTCCTGATGGTCGTACAGCTTCCCGCAGTCAACCCAGCAGCAGCCATGCTTGCCATTGAAATCATCCAGCTCGCCATCTTCCTCCAGCAGGGCACCTGGGGCAGAAGGCGGCACCTGCAGCGGGTGGACGTGGCTGGGGAGGCTGTGTGGCTGCCGGTGCTGGTGAGCGTGGTATGGCGGGGGCGGCCCTTGTGGAGGAGGTGGTGGCAGCAGTAGGGGTGGAAGAGGCATGTCAGCAATAGGGCCTGAGAAGTCATCCAGCTGTTCATTTTTCAGGATGTCCACTGCCTGGCTGTCCATGGCCGGCACACCCTGCTGGATAACCATGTTATTCGTGGCAGCCATCTGCAAGCTGGCTTGTTCCAGCTGCTGCATCCGCTGGTATTCACCAGCCCCGTTCTCAACATATCCTGGAAAGTTGACACTGCCATTCGCCATGTGGAGGCCTTTCTGGGCAGCTGGAACTGAGAAATTTTGGGGTATACAGCTTCCTCTCACTCCCAAAAAATGTCCATAGACCTCAGGCTGTGGGGAGACGTTTGCTGGCGATGCCCTGGAGCTGTTGATGTAGGCCACCAGAGAAGTTGGGGATGTACGGATGATTGTACTGAACTCGATCCCAATGCCGTCAGAGAGAGGAGACAGAGAGAGTGCTCTCTTTTTGGGGAGGGCTGATTGAGACCAGACTGAGGACTGGCAAGGACTAGAGTAAGGGGAATGCTTATTTTCCATGCCATATAAGTAGGATGGTAATGAGCTACTGGACACAGATGTTTCAGGCGAAAAATTTAGTAAGTCCCCCAGCTCATTGCCATTTTGTAAACCATGGTCAGGAGGAACAGAAGAAAGTGTCCTGTACCTGTGTGACCACTCTTGTTCAACACTCAAAGGGGAGTGACCTTCTGACAAGCTTAATATTGTAGAGGCCAGAGACTCACATGACAAGAGTGACCTGAAATAAAGGCACAATAAAGGAAGCAGTTAGACAATTCAGAAGTAGTTCTTTTACCTTCACACACACACTTAAAATTAAGGAAAGGCTTAAGAGGAAAGTTCTCCCTAATATTAGGTACTCAAGTTTAGCACACTTGGTTAATGTACCAGTAGTTAACAAAGGCAATATACATATAAAAAGGTCACTTAGGAAACCAACTTTAAAATTTCAAGATTTTGAAGAAATGTTGCTGTAAAGATTCTTGATACATCCCTGCAGAAATTAATGACGCACTTCTTTTCATCAATTGTGGTGTAAATAGGTTTGGACTTCTGAAGCCAACGCATTATGTTCCTGCCCTACATGAAACTCATATTGATTTGAGTCATCTATTATTTTTGCTTGAAAAGAACAGGAAGAAAACTGATTCATAGAGAATAAATATTCAACCTGAATGACTTTGTCAATTGTAATGCATACAAATACTACAAATACTTCCCTACAGGAGTTTTATACATCAAGTTTATAAATATAGATAATATCTAACTTAACAAAACAAACAAAATAAATGAGTAATGTGGGAGAACTGGTTGAAGGGGTTTTTCAGATTTGATTTGAAGATGTATCTGCCTCCAAGTCAGCAGTCAAAATTTTTCACAGAAGTGTAATCTTGCTGTGATCATTCATTTTTCACAGAGATACTATGAAACTTCTTTGTGCTGCAAATATTCTTTGGGTAGCTTACAAACCCCCAACATACAGGCCCTTAAATGCATTGTTTTCTACAGAAAGGTACTGAAAGAAAATAAAAGGACATCAGGGGCCCTGATTCATGGGTGCAAATGCTGGCTGAAGGTCAAGGGGATTTATTTCTTTGTTTCCAGTGCACACCCAGGCAGACTTGGATTTCCTGCCAGCTAGCGGTGCTATCAGTACATAAATTTCTATTTTTTATGCGTTCTAACAATAGGAAGAATCGGGTATGTAGCTAGATAAACCCGACCAGCTCACAGAAGCCTCTACATCTTATGTTTTGAGGATTAATTCTTGGGTTTATAATTTTCACAATACAGTTTTGAAGAAGCACAGAATTTCAATGACAGATCAAGGACACCGGAGGGGAAGCTTGGCACGGGCTTGAGAGAGAGAGGAAGTAGTTTGCAGGTGCTGTATCTGTAAGATAGCTCACAAGCAGGGAAAATGTAGCTTAAAAGAACAGCAAGCCTTGCTGCGGTGACCAGTGGGAGAGACGGTTAAATGCTCCTTTGCTCAAGATACTTGCTTTGTAACACATGGTTGATCTGCTGTATCAGGATAAGAAACATCTTGTTCTGATTCAATGTCAGTGCAGGGTACTATCATGGACTTTATGTTACTCCATCAGGGTTTAAACAGCATTTGCAAAACAGACCATAGACAAAAAGCACAATTAGCATGCTGACTACCACTCGTATTGAGAGCAATGAGAAAAATAAGATTGCTTTATCAGGTCAATCTTGTGTACCATTTAGATTTAAAGGGATGACTGTGAAAAAGTTGATTTAGGCTGTTGGGTCTGTTGTCAGTTGGCTTTGTTACAGCACAGTTCATTATAGGGCGATTAAATCGTGCTAGTGTGCTGTGACCCCAAAATAGATCCACAGTTTTCAACAGAGCAAGACACGTAAGTCAGGTTTGACTTCTCCAGGCTATGCTGTATATATTCATACCTAGAAAATATAAGGAGAGGGTGGGGGTGTTTTGCTAGATTGTTTCTTTAAATTTTTATTTTTCATTTTTATGAATAAAGAAAAAGAAATTGTGCTTCAATAAAAAGTCTATTTTTGTACTGACAAGAATTTTAATCAGATGCATAGTAGGACCAGTGTCATACAAAAAGCTCCTAATGCCTAACACAAAGGGACATAACCATCAGTGAATCTGAAGAAAAACTGTCTTTTAAAAGTTTCATAATAGGACAAAAATAAAAAGCTGGACCAGAATTTCAAGTATACTATAAGTAAGAGCCAGATATTCTGAAGAAGCTTGGTTCTCACTTCAGCATCTAAATTCAAAAATAATAAAGATTCCAGCTTCCAAAAAAATGAAGATTTATTTAAAATTCAGCCCACACTGTGACTAGGTAAGTCGTTTTCTAGAGGGGGAAATACAAATACACATAATACGAAAATGAAGGACCAGATCTATCAGAGTGCCAGATTCTCAGATGGTATTAATTGGGACATCTGCTTATTGAAAGCGAAACTGCCTTGAATTTGGACCAGATCTTTCATTACCAAGAGATTACTTGCAATTACACTGTATTCTCCCTCTGTGTACAGAAGCCACAATGTCAGAGTACAACCCAGAATCTTAAACATAAACATGGAAGAGTGAAAACTATGTTTTTCTCTCTTTTCGTGGTCTTCCATTTACCAGCCAAGAACCCTTTGCTCTTCCCTAGGTCCTCTTCTGACTTGCGTCAAACCAAATGGCAGTATTACATCTGGTTTCAAGCAACACAACCGAATATTCCCAAGAAAGTTTTGCAGAAACTCAAAAAAGACGGGCAAGGTTTTATCCCCCATGGTCTATACACCAGAATCTGATGCTATCTGTAGAAAAAAAACCTCTCATTTTGCCAACTGTTTTCTTTCTTCCATTAGTAAAAATCAAGAAAATTCACTTTGGCTTTGGAAAATTCAGGAAATAATCTGGTTTGGATTGAGCTGCCAGAACACAGTTCGTAGTGCCTGAGAGATCAAATCCAGAGAAGGCACTCTGCCCAGGAAGAATCAGTCAACTTCACTTAGGCAAAAGCAGTTTATAGCTGAAGAAATTTAATCAAAAAACAAAACAAAAGCTCAAAACCCAACAACAAATAACCAACCCCCCAAACAAACACAAACAAACAAACAAAACTGCAAACTGTTTGGACAACCTGTGAGTTAAAATCTGAGTTTAAACTTGTTTTGTCCTATAACACAGACAATTTGAGGTCAAGATTGCTGAAATCGACATTCTTTGTGTGACAAACTTATTTTATAACACCTTCATTGATAAATCATTAAAAGATACTCTAGGGACACCAGAGCCTTGGTTCTGCCAGAGTTTCAACTTCAGTTTGCCCTTAGTAAATGTTTCTTCGAAATAAAACCAAAACTGTATAACTCAGTACTGACACAGTACATCCAACCACACATTCAGTGTTTGGATCCATAGAGGCACACCTAAAACTTAAGTAAGTAACAATTACTTAATTATATTTTTCTAGCATCAGTTTTATTCAGTCTGAAAGGCATGTCTTTGGATTTGTCATCTGTCCTCATCTTAGCACTGAATGGTTTTTGCTGACATGTTTACATAGGAAGCATAATTAATTTTGTAAATTTTCACAGGGGACTCAGTCTTCACAACTGAAGTGACAGAAATGTTAAAAATTATCCTAAGAGTAAAGCAAGGTTTTCTTCCAGCTGCATAATACCCATTTGAATTATCTCAAGAATGTTCCTTGGCTTGTAATAAAGCAACACAGTAAAATGTAAACTGCTTTGAGAAAAAAGACTCTTGCGGTCTTTTTTAAATAAGAAACTACACTTCAACTCAGAAGGCAATGGGGAATGTAGATTCCAAAATAACACACTAGAATGTTTTCTCACTGTGTGTTTAACATCCAGGGATGTGCCTAATGTATTTGTAGGGTGGTTGTCAAATACCTGTTTTCCTCTAACTCGTGTTTGTTGACAATACTCATAGGCATAATCTCAAAACTTATTTAAGCATTTCAAACGAATTAATAAATATTTATCTGTGGGGTAATGATATAAAAAGGCAACATTTACAGGAAGAGGTCATAGTTTTCTTTATCTACTCAACAGAACTAGGAAAATTAACAAGTTTTCAGAGACAACTGATCTGATTAACTTAATTATGTAAACAAACCATTTGAAAGCAAAAGTATTTGATGAGGAGAGAGGAACATGTGCAGAGCACTTATATTTTTTTAATCTGTCCTTAGTGTTATTTGACAGGCACCAACATGGCACTCTTAGCACTATGTAGATGTAACGTGGACTATTTCCGCTTTCATCCTCCATAACAATTCCCATACCTAGTATAAAAATTTAGTTTGTGATTATAAAACAGCCTTTATCTAACAAAGAAGTCCTATCATATACAGATTTTGTGTGGCCAAATTTCACCCATTATTCAAATGATCCAAACAGTATGATTACAGCTGATCTGAATTAAATTGCATGGAATTCAATTTCCCGTGGCATAACAGAGAATGATTTTCTGATTTTAATAATCAGAAATGTCACATTTTAATCAAAGAAGAATTAACCCCCCTCCTTTTAAAGTACTGAATATAAAAAGGCAATTGAGGACCTTTTATCTGACGGAGAAGCACTCAGGCTGGAAGCATCCATAGACCTCTGTAAGCTAGGGCTGATCTGGCTGCATGCTGTTGAAAGCTGATTTGCCAAAGGTGACAGAGGTCCCAGCTGTTGAACTGTCATGGGATTGCTGGTGACTATTGCATTGTTGCCGCTGCTTTTTCCAATGGACTTGCGCTTGCATCCATAACTAAGACGTCCTAAAATAAACAAAGCAGGTTAGTATTTATCTCTCATGAAGCCGTGATGAGGCACAGAATTCACATCACTTTGCAAAGTCCAGAAAGTAATGGGAATCCTCAGATGAGAGCAAAACAGGGGACCTACACAAGAATTTTGCAAACTTTTTTGTAAAACATAAAAAGCAATAATTCTACAGGGGAATTAATAGATTATGCATGTGTAAAACATGTGCTGACATACATAAAATAAAGACCAGGCACAACGGAAAAACATCAGAAAAAACACCAGGTAAAAGAGCAGCCCTCAGCTGAAGGACAGCTCTCTATGAAGAAGACAGGAAGAGAGAACCCAAGGCACCTGCCAGAACACCACCATACCCCGAGTCCTACCAAACCCCACAGCTCCATCATTCCTAGCACCAGCCATGCAAAAAGCAAGGAGACCATCAATATGCACACAGACTGCAGTGCTGGCTGCATAGTTTCACCAGCAGGAGAGAGTTACAGCTGGAACTCAGAATTCCTCAGAGGTCTAGGTAGAGGAACCTGAGCTGAATCAAACTGAGAAGCATTCTGGACTTTGTTTAAAGACCACAGTCTGCTCTTAATCACTGCTGCCATGACTCAAACTGATGGCTATTACACAGTAGCACCAAAGGTAGCCAGCCACTGGGACATACCGTCAAAACGCCCAGTGTACTTTGTGTTGTGATCTAGGTCACAGAAGGTGGTTTACAAGATTGCCTCCATTAAAACACATTGAGATTAAAAAGTTAAAATGCAGGTCATAATATGGAAGTTGCTGGACATCTACCAAATTCTCATCACAGCTGGAAATTAATAATTAGACAATTCACATTTCTAACTGCTCCCCTGTGTTCAGAATACTCCACAAAGCAGGATAGCAACATCAGGACAAACAGTGAAAAGTGTTTCAATGTAAACCATTTTCCTAGATTAAATCTACTTTTGGCATGGTTGTACAACTCATACAAGTTTTTCTCCAGGTTCTTCAGACAGGTTGTGGACTGCAGGAAGAACTACATTAAGGCATTTATGGCCCTCCCAGTCAAAGGAAGAAAATTCAAATCCTTCAATCCCCTCCAGATCAAATAGTTCCAAGGACAAACATATAAAGAGAATTCCTTATTCTGCACTCAGCTCCACTGTGGACACCAGAACAAAGCATTTAAGCTCTTGCAGGATTACTGTCTGTTCCCACTACAGATGTTTAATTAAATCAAAAGAAAAGGCATTTTAATTTCTTTCCTGTGAAGCAGGAACATTCATATTTTGAACTCACTAAAGCTGAATCAGCGTGCTACTGAGCAGTTGATTTTATAATGTTACAGAGAATTTAACTGGAACCAGTAGCAAATATTAGGCAAAAAATGTTAAGTTGCCTCTGATAATAACACGAACACTACTCCCCTTAGCAAAAAGCTGGATGGGGTGAAATAAAAAATGTAAAAGCCTCATGCACACTATAGAAAACACATAATATCCCTGTACGTGTGTGGGTATCATAAACGTTCAGTTAGCTATTTTTCAGGAAAGTGCCTTTAGTATGTACAACCAAAGACATTCCACACCAAATGATAGAAAAGAGAAGTGTGCTATAACAATGTAGGAAATCCATCTGGTTTTGACACTGAAATACAGTTGTGATGCTTGCAGAGTGTGTATAGATATATATAGAGAGAGAGAGAGAGAGAGAGACATATATATATATATATATATATATAAAAATACTTAATAAGATACAAACCTACTATTTAGCCTTGAGAAAATGTACGAAATATATTCTGATCCTTTTCTGGATGACATCATTAACACCCTTCACTTAAAAGCCACTTTTAACAAATTTCAGTAGTAACAGTAATATCTTCTTTATCATATCAGGAAATCAAGGACAGTGCATTTGTCAGATTTCCATTAGGGAAAGACCATATATCATCTCAAATAACAAGCTGCAATGATACAGTAAAATTGCTATTTATTCATGATTAAACCTGAGCTGCTGGGAACTTATATGTCAGAAAAAAACAAATCCTAGCAGCAAAACCAGAAAAGGGAGTACCGTTAAACACAGAAAGTTGCAATCTCGGTGCATCCTGGTTTCCCTTTCAATTATAGGGTCTGCTATTATTATCTCTGTATAAACAGTACCTCAGGCATGCCAACAGCAGGCAAGACAATTTGTTGTGTCATGGTAAGGATGACGGGCAAAAATGATCTGGTTGCTAGCCATTGAAAGGAAAACATGAGAAATTAAGAGAGACTGTATTACTGGAATGATAAACAAAAGTATTGCAAGACTCTAGTCCTCATGAACATTTGCCTGGACATTTCTCTGATGTAGAAACAGAAGCAAAAGGTTTTGTTCTTTTTACCACTAAGAAATATTTGCTGTTATGAGGAAAAATAACAATTCTTCCACTTAAAAGAAGGCAGGGGAGATTATCATGGAAAAATAAATCATCAGCTCCCACCACTTAAAGAGACTGCGAAGTAAAAGACTGCTGCTATGAAAAGAAAAGCCATAACATTTCATCAACTGCTTCATATAGGCGTAAATGTGTCAAAAGACCATCACTAATACCGTGCCCTGCACGTCACTGAACAGTATCAATTTGATCTGAATCAGGCAGCAGCATACAATCCTGTATACATTGAACTAAGTCTGAGCACAAGATGGGAAGCCTATGCTGACTTCAAGCCCACTACAAAAGTACAGACCACATCTGATCCAGCATAAAGTTAAACAGGTGCAATATGGACATCTGACCTGTCATGAGCCTGCTGCTAAAAGGCAAGCTGTCAGAATGTGTGTTCAAAAGCTCTGGAAAAATGTGCACTGTCAGAATGATTATGTCCAACATCAGCATTTGGCATCACATACCCACCGTGCCAGAGGAGCCCTCAGTCCAGGTTTCCTGTATCATTGTCCCAAAGCCTGAAAATTTCAGGACAGTGAAAGGACAACCAGAAAATCCTTAATGCCTTGAATCCACATCAGCTGAGATAAATCAGAAACTCTGTGGAGGATATCAGTGGGTTTTAAATGACACTGGAGATTCTAAGAAAAATATGTGAAGGCAGTATTTTAAAAAAGCAAGAGAAGTAATTTCTTTTCTTTTATACCAGGATACAAATCAGGAGACAGTCCAATGAAGGCAACAATAACTGAGGAGGTGGAATCAGTCCTGCAATAGCTCACAGTAGGAGTTACAGCTGACTAGAGCAGGTCCTTTATTCCAAATAAACATATTAACACATAAATCAAAGCTGTTCCTTATCAATAAATAACAGTAATAGTTAACAAGTAAAAACAGTAAAAATATTTTATGGAAATAATTTATGGAAATATTTTAATCCATTCACTTCCTCATTCATTAGCCTGCCTATTTTGCCTCTTTATTCTCTATAGTTGGTTAATAGCTAAGCTTCACTCAGCCTTGAAATGCAAAATTATTTCACTGCAAACTTCTGAAGAACATTCAAAGAATGCAGAAAAATACAACCACATTAGATACACAGAATTTTAGATGAGATTCTCTTAATGTATATAATTCTCTTACTTTTTGGACACAGAGTCCAATACAAAATTAGTTTAATTTAAAAAACATTTTCTTCTATCAGATATTGATTGAAAACCAACCAATTGCTTTGTCTACTTCTCCATGTCAAGAGCAGCAATTTGTTAATTCTGCCAAGTAACTCAGATTAAAAAATGAAACTACTTCACCAAACCTTTGAAATTGTAAACTATGCTTCCCATATATAAATCACGGTCAACAAAAACATATAAAAACAAAACCAGTTTTAATTGTTAGGTGTTCTGAAACACACTACATACATACCTAATACATAACACCAGATCAAATTCAAACATCCCTTTGATTAATAAATTACGTGGTTACTGAACTAAGCACAATGAAACAAACCTACTAAAGTGATCTGAAAACCTGTCACTTGTTACTGCTAAAATAATACCTAGAAATAAAAGAATTGCAACAAAGGAGCAAAAGTTAATTTCCCTAGGGGATTTTCTATGTCCACATACACAAAAAATGTACACATTAAGAGCTTCGGAAGTGGTTGGTTTTAATGCTTCCCTTGTATTGGGCTTCTAGTCATTTGTGTGGACTCTCTATTCACCAAAACGGGGAGAAAAGGGAAAAAATGCATATTGTAAGACAATAAATACTGAAGAGAACAGAGACCAAAGGAATAAGGCGGGTTGTGTGAAGGTATTCTTCAAATAGATTAAAGTCACCAAGGCTTCTTGAAAACACATTTCGCCTTTTTCACAACACATTTAATCTTCTGGATGTTGCAGCCCCCAGCTAGCACATACATCTTTTCTCTGTGTGTCACCATATCTGCAGGGTTATTGACACCCCTTTGGGAGGGGTGGGCTTCATAGTAGCTGGTAACTGAACAAACTCAAATGTTTGCCTAGACTTGCTTCCTGATGGTAATATCTCAGAGCCTCTCACCTTGAGCCTGCTGAAGTTTTCAGGCTTCCCCTGCAGCAATTTTAGTTGTATTATTAATGACTACTAGAGAGCTAGCACTTGTCCCTTTGTCCTTATACTAAATAGCCACATTTCTATTGTTTCTACAGCCATCTAAGAGGCACTACTGCACAACAACTATGTAGACAGAGAGACGAGCTGCAGGGCAGTGGATATCAGACCCCTTTGAACCTTCTTTAAGTGTGTTAAACTGGAGCTTCAAAGGGGAAAAAATATATATAAAAAAAGACAGGATAGGGGGAATATTGTCACTTGCCTCCAATGACTATATGATCAGACAAAATCTTTGCCGATTTGGAAATCTGGGCTTCTTCAAACTGGTATCACACCCTGAATCCAAATCTTTTTGGAAGACCTTGAGGTTTCTAGGCAAACTACACAAAAATTCAGTTACAAGTACATTAGGTATGAGCTGTTTTTATGGGATTCGAGCTGGAGTTTTTCAGAGTACAAGTAAATTATTAAACTATGACTCAAAAAGTTGCTGAATTACCATTTGTGTTGCAAGTCTTACAAAATATTGTAGTTTCTCAACTACACTACACCACACAGATAATACATGCTAGTGAAACAGTGATTCTTAGCATTTATTATCTTTAAAAACAAAACAAAACAAAAAAATCAAGGATTTGTAGTTAGACAGAAAATTCTGAAATTAAGATCCTAAAAGCTCACTGTTTTTAACATCATGGTTATGATCATAGCCTAGGGTTTTCTTAACACAATTAGCAATGACTTTTTAGTAAAAAATTTTCTTCAAAGCTTCTGGCAGTGTCCACTCTGAACACCAAGTGAGGCAGACCATTAATCTGACTAGTATTGTATATATCCATGTTCTTAACTGTTTACAGAGACTTAATCTTTACAATCAATAAAAATAATCTCAAGAAAATACACTAAACAGAATTATATGATTGGTATATCACATAATTCTGGTGGTATTAAGAGAAAGTACTATGTATGCATTTTAAAGATTCTTCACACTTTGAATCTTGCAAAGACAGTTTTTTCACAATCAGAGTGCACTCGGTAAGTTAACTTGCACTAATTTCCAAAGCTCTCTGCAATCACTGTATGAAGTAATCAAGCATGTACTTTCAGCAACTCTACTGTGAGACAAAAGAGACTGACAAAGCACAATGAAAAACAATGTCTCCCTTCAACTGGAACCAAGGTAAAAAATTATCCAGAACCGACCAGTGAAAACAATACCTCACAGGTGATTAACTTAGCTGGTTTAGAGCAGACAGCAATGAGATCACCTACTTCTATGGAACACTTTAACCACTAAATTTAAACAAACGAAAACAGTGGTCTTGTAATGACTAAACTAAGAATATATTATGAAGGAGTCAGGTTCAGGAAACTTCCAGGAAAGAATAGAGACAGTAAAACAAAGATTTTTCAATTAGATCTACAGACATCTGTAATATCTCTTACTAATTTTGATTCCAGTTTATTCATATTACGAAGACCCATCACTTATTAAAAAGTTATTTTGAAAGCTACTTTGTTTTCTTATTTTGCATAAAACATAAAAAGTTATCAGTTAACTAGTGCACACACAAGTTAATGTTTAACTGAACTAAAATATAAATGTTTCAGCTGCAATGGGTAACTCCCTATTTGTTATCAGTAACATTAGATGACTTCTGCTTTTGTCCTTATTAGGATAATACGGTATGCGCTCTTCTGTTGAAGAAAACGTATAGCTTTACACCTTTGGTTTGTGCTACTACTTCTCCACAGTATTAGTAACCAGTTTCTATTCACACAACTTAGCCTGGACATTTTGTTTGTATTTCTGAAATATTAATACACTGTGCAAGCCTCATAATCAAATAACTGGGATAAAACAAGAGAAACTCCACTAGCAGTGCAATATATGAATCTAATGGTGAATAATATCAGGTGAAAAAAACCCAACAAGTTTCATGTTTTAAGTTTCATTATTAGGTCAGCTTCTTAAAATACCACTTCAATACAGACAGAGAGAAAAATATTATTATATATCGAAATGGAAATTTACAGATATTTGAAAGAACAGAAGATAACTGTATTGGAATTAGAGATAACACCTTCCAGCTCTAGTGTCACTGGGCAATTACTGCCTGAATCTAACCTAAATAAACACAGAGCATATATCAGTATGTGTGTGAAAGTACAGACTACAATTTTACTTACATGTTGCATTACTTCGGAAGCAGATAAAAAAATAATATTGGTAAAAGTTCCTCATATATTATGAATTATAGGACTCAAATGAAATCAATAGGGAAACACTTTGCCCAGTATTTAAACAGTGTTGCAGTCATCTGCAAAATAAGTGAATTGATTCCAGCAGTTTTGTTGGAATACTTCTTTGTTGATACCATCTGATTGCAATGCAGCCAACTACGGAGGGGCAATAAGAAAACATTCTAGAAAAATTAGTTCTCCGTACTATGTAACACTTCATCTGCCACAACAACTTCTAGCACTGTTCAACCTTCACTGCACATCTGTGCTTTTCTTCATGTTAGAAATACATTCTTGGAATATTTTCCATTAATTCCTGATTTTCTTTTTCCTCAGTTTTAATTAAAACACTCTCAGATAACTTCTGTTATCTGAATGTTCTTAGTGGTTTTGAAAATACCACATAGGAGCTTTGCTATCTGTAACTCTGGGCACATGTAGATCCATTACTCTAAAGACCTTATCAGTCCACATATCAAAGCAAATCAGCAGAGAAGTGTACCTTCTGTTCAGGCAGTAATTTCTGATTTCTTGCTGTGTTTACTGGACTGCTATCTATCTTCCTTGTGGCACACCTTATACATGCTTCTCCTTTCAGCCTGCCTGCGTGGGCAGTGATGGGAAGAAGAAGACCCCTTCCTTCCTCCAGGGCCCAGGCAAAGGGAAGGTCTTCTGTCTCCTTTACCCACTTCGAAACGAGGATGCAACAGAGCACCAAGAGTAAGGGGACAGATTCTCAGCAGATTAAGGCTGCCTTAACTCCAGTGCTCTATGACGACATCCTCCAAGTAAAACCTGCCGCCATCTGTGCAGGAGTCCTGAGCAGAGGAGAGAGGAGCAAGAAGATTGCTTTCTACCTCCAGCACGGGGCAGGTCTCAGTCTTTGCAGCACAATACATCACTGCTAAACTGTGCTGCACATCATGATCCAGCAACAGCATGAGTTCAGCAAAAAAATCAAGCAATAAAGGTGTTGTTTAATGTTTAATCCCATGTGAGGCTCCTTTTCTAAATCTTTACAGATATTATAAAGGTATTTGACTGCTGTTTCTCAGAAAAGCATCATTCCTCCTTTAAGAGACCAAAACATACAAGGAGCAGAAAAGGAAAAAAAGATAAATGCCAACCTGTTGAATAGTGATACCCATTTAAAATAGGTGACAAATGTTAACATGGAAAGAACTTCAGAAACCGCAGTATGGAAGCAGAAATCTAATTAATTTGCAGTCACATTCAGTATGTTTTTGTTTCCCAGATAAAGTCAATTGTTCAAGGACACTACAACATAATTTTTCAAACAGTGTTGTCCCTGAGATTCTGAGCAGTACATTTTTTACTTTCCTCACACTAAAAACAAGATACCGTTTAAGGTTGTTTCTCCTAAAAGATAAGAATGTTATTCTAGTTGTCAGTTTAACCAGGCAGAAATAACAAGCATATAGCCCACATAACATACATATTCTAAGAGGCTTTATACTCAGTTAATTAGTTTAACTATTGCTTTCATGGTTCATTTAAAACTGTCATGCTTCATTAAATACCAATATATTTCATCACCTCAGAAAAACTTCTCAGTAAAAATACTATCGTCTTTTCAAGTGATAATCTTGTTAACTAATATATATATTTCAAGCATGTCTATCAGACACCAGCAAAGTCTGAATTGCTACAGTAGCATTATCTCTAACCATTATGCAAATTTCATTCCACACACAATGGAAAGATTTTTTTTTTTTCTGAAACAAAAGTACTTTGTCAAGAAAAAGAAAATTATTTTGACACATGTTATTTTCATCATTTAAAAAACTCCCACACTGATCTTTCACTGTTCCACCTTCACAAAAATCTGCTCAAACATACCCTGGATTCAGTAATTGTAAATATATTGCCAAAAGTCCTTAATTCATGAAGTCAGAAAATCATGTCCTTAAGGAAGCGTAAAAATGAATGAAAGCAATAGTTACAAGTATGTAGAACCCAAAAGCCAAGTGCAACTCATAAAACAAACTCATGTGATTAAGAGAACATCTGTCCTACCAGAAAGGTTTACTTACTTACGCGTAGTATGAATTTTCTCAATTCAGGATATGGGAATACATCAGAGCTATTTGGAAGAACATTTTCTAGACTGAGAAATTAGTCCTTACGAGTCCACCTGCATGATTACCACAAATTCTCTGGCAATTTCTACTGCTATGTTCACATGCAATCGTTCTATGAAATATATGGCCAGTAAGCAATAATAGAATGACTGTGGTTCTTATTATTCAAACTGACTTTTAGAGGAGGCCACTATCAGCATTGCCATGGTCCAAACAAAACTTTCTACTTGTCTTGCCACCTTAGCTCTTCATGTCAATGAGAGGCAAACCCTGGGAAAATTATATAAACAGCCAGAAGTATTTAAAATCTGTATTGGCACTACATGCTTCCACTCCTCTCAAAGCTTCAGACATTTTTCTTTCAGTTTTATTTTCTATTCCTTATTCTTTTCATCAGCCCAAGGCATACTAATTAATCAGAGTTTCCCAGGTCTTTTGTTGTTGTTGTTACCAAAAAGAAAAAATCAAAAAGAAAGCTTGTTTCATCTTTTTAAAGTGAGTCCATCTACCTTCCACAAAGCCAGGCTAATAAGAGGGAGGATTAAGGCCAATTGAATGGCTTAGGCCCCTAAATACCAGTCCTGCTCCTGCCCTTAGCTGTCATCCTTGCTGAAATTGATTTACAGAGAATGACGTCTTAACCACAGCTGTTACTTTGCGAAGAGAAGGCTGCCGTGTTGGCAGGGTTTGGCAGCCAAAGTTGGCTCTGACTAAGGTCTGAGGTAAAGACACAGGAAACCACAGTGGTATCCCAATGCAATGGTGTCTGTGACGGCTACCTGAACGGCGGAAAGAAGTGCTCACAGACAAAGGCATAAAAAAGGCAAGTGTTTGCATGCTCTGCTGAGCTGAGTACCTTTGTTAAAGGGTGGAAACCCACACAAACGTCCTGATGGACACTGAAATCTTTTTAAGAAGCTGGTCAACCCAACTGCGTATCTCTCCTCCATACCTCTAAAAAAATCGAGTGGTACCCATCTTTATACTAGTTTGAGAGAGAGAATCTGCTAAAGAGGTAAGAGTAGAATATTCAAAATGGATCATGTGACTTTTGAGGACATCATCCTAGTGAATTTCAGTGAAGTTAAATTCACAAGTATATAAGTAATTTTTTACAAACAGAACCTGGCCTTATGAGCTGCTTAAGTAATTTTTCAAACTGTCATATGCAAGTGTTCATGTATCCTTCATACAATTTAGTGTGTTTGTACTAAAATACAAAGGTATTTTAGCATTCTGGTGTGATTTTCATTAAATTGCTGGGATTTGATTCCCCACAACTAAGGGACTGCAATTCCCTGAAGTTAATGTGAATGGGATACAAATCTCTTAGAGTCAGCTGTCATTGTATTCCAATAACACTGAAATCCACACTCTATTCTACAGTTCATGAAATTTTATGTTAGAAAACATGTTTGAAGTACTTACAATGCATACTGCATGCTAAAAATTCAAAGCAAGGCCCATTTCAGTTCTAAAAGGCTACAGAAGACTAAACCAGACCAACAGAGAAGACTTAAAGTCCTTATAATTGAAGAAAATACAATAACCAAAACAATTGTTACAGTATTTTACCTTTTATATGACTAGCTTCTCTTCCTCAAGCAACATTCAAGAATCAAGTCTGCATGGGCAGGCTGAGTGAAGAAAGAGTATATATTTGCAGTCTGGTTTTGAGAGAGTTTTCAGTGAGTGCCCAGATGCTGTCAGTTGCTGGCTGACAGATGCCCACCCAGCTGGTCTCTCCCCCTGCATCCACAACAGCAGAGATAGCACAGGAGAAAAAAAAGAGGGAAAAAGCTCCTGAGTCAAGATAAGGACAGTTTAATAAAAAAGGCAAAAACTTCATGCAGAAGCAAAGCAAAGTAAGAAATGTATTCACTATTTTCCATCAGCAGGCAGATGTCCAGCCACTTCCTCAGTCCATGCAGCAGTTGCTCAGTAAGATAAATGCCATCATCAGAAAAGCCCCTACATTCTCCTCCTTTCCCTCAGCTTTCATGACTGAGCATATCATACAATATGGAACATCCCTTTGGCCAGCTGGGGTTAGCTGTCTGGGCTGTGTTCCCTCCCAGCCTCTTGCACATCCCCTTCCTAGTGGCCATTTATTTGGTATGGTGATGGAGAGAAAACCTTGACACCGTACAAGCACTGCTTACCAAGAACCAAAACACTGGTGTGTTATCACTGGTTTGTTATCAAGACTGACTGGTCAAAAATGCAAACCCCAGCACCATACGGGCTGCTATGAAGAAAATTAACTGCATCCAGACAGATGCAGTATACTTCATGTGCAAAAACTCAAATAAATGTTAGGAGACTCCTCTGGAAAAGAAAAATACATGGGGAACCAGCTCAGTGGGGTAAGGAGGAGAAGCACTTCCCAGTGAATGTCCGGACTTCAGGCATCACTGCAGTATTCAAATTTACTTCTAAAAGCATTAGCATTTTGAACAGAGAAATGTTTCCCCGTTGTGATTTTAGTTTAAAATACATGAGAAAAAGGAAAATTAAACATTGAATACGTATTAAACACTCAGCTTTCTACTGAAATAATGTAGTTGTAGGATTTCACAAGTCTTACACTTTCAGGAAAGAAAGTTATTTGTTTTAAAACCAGGGATGTCTGACTGGTTTCAGAAAACACCAAGAATTTTGAATATGAATACTTTCATTTTATTCACTCTGAATAATAAAAAGACAATTTCTGTTTTCATCACATAAAGGTCGTTGGTCTTTTAATCAGCAGGTGTTCCTTCAAAAGGATGTTTTGGCCTGAGAAACCCAAGAAATGAGGAATCCTTAAGGCTCAGCCAAAGATATGTCTATGGAAGTACTTTTGCCCCTATATATGTATGCATTAGGTGGTGAAACATGCTTATGGGATTAAAGACAATATGATTTTGTTTTCATGTGCATTCTTAGTAGTACCCAGCCGTAATACCTACTGAGAAACAATTACATCATTACTGTAGCAGGTATTTGTTATGTGAGGCTGATTGTGTAACATTTCTGCTCATGGAATGAGATTTTTAAAAGAAACAACAGTTCTTAAATTAACAACTCATAAACAGGTATCTGTAAAGTCTGGAGTTCTCATGACTACATTTTGATCTCCTCCACATTTCCTCCTCCTCTAATCCTGTTATGGTCATGACGAATTTTTTAAGTAGACTGCCACCTTGTCTTTCAAAAGGCTGCAGCTAAGGGACAGGAAAAAGCCACCAATATTTCAAAGGTTATCCACGGGCTAAAGAAAGGTGCTTCACTGAACATACTATGCAATCTCGCTCCCAGTTTTATTCAACTTGTTTATCAACAACCTGGACAAAGGGATCGAAGGCACCTTCAGCAAGTTTGCTGATGATATGAAACCAAGGGAAATGGCTGATACACCTGAAGGCTGTGCTGCCATCCCGTGGGACCTTGACAGACTGAGAATTGGGCATGGAGAATCAAGTTCAACAAAGGCAAGTGTAGGGTTCTGCACCTGGGGAGGAATAATCCCAAGTACCAGTAACAGGCTGGAGGCTGACCTGCTGGGAAGCAGCTCTGCAGAGATGGACCAAGGTATCTGAGTGGCAATCACAAGCTGACCATGAACCAGCAGTACTCTTGTGGCCAGGAGGGCCAACCATATCCTGGGGTGCATTAGGAAGAGCATTGCCAGCAGGTGCCACCACAGGGAGGTGATTCTGTCTCTCTACTCAGCCTTAGAGAGGCCACATCTGGAGTGCTGTGCCCAGTTCTGGGCTCATCAGGACAAGAGAGACATGGAGCTGGTCAGTACAAGAGATACAAGAAGAGGGTCCAGCAGAGGCCACAAAGATGATGAGGGGACTGGAGCATCTCTCTTATGAGGAAAGACTGCAGGAGCTGGGCCTGTTTAGTCTGGAGAAGAGAAGACAGAGAGGATCTCATCAATACATATAAATATCTCCAAGGTGGGTGCCAAGAGGATGGTGTCAGACTCTTTTCAGTGGCTGCACATGACAGGATGAGGAGCAATGGCCATAAACTAAAACACAAGAAGTTCCACCTCAAAATAAGGGTGGCCGAGCACTGGAACAGGTTGCCCAGAGAGGTTGTGGAGTCTCCCACTCTGGAGATACTCAAAACTCACCTGGCATGTTTCTGTGTAACTTGCTCTGAGTGACCCTGCCTTGGCAGGGGGGTTGGACTAAATGATCCCCCAAGAGCCCTTCCAAGCCTAAAAATTCTGTGATTCTGTGTTCTTTGCAATATTAGTTTGAAAAAGTACAATGTGGTTGGCCAAATGGATAAACAACCCAACAACCCAACCATGTGCAGTGATGTAAATCCTTGGGAATAGGCTTTCTCACATCAGTAAAGGTGTGTAAATTCTTAATTTATGGGACTGGATCACAGCTGTGATCAGAATAAACCTATACATTTCAACTAAATCACATAAATTTCAATAGCCATGCCCAAGTTCTCTATTTTAAAGAAACAATAAAGGTCGCTTTATTGGTAGCATTTTTGTTAGGACCATAACTTAGCCCCTGGTTTCTAGTTTACAAGTCTTTAAAAATCATTTCTTTCTCTATGAATTTTCTAAAAGAAAGAAATTTTGGTCAAGTTATAACATGCTAGGTAGTCACAAAGGAAAAAATGAGATTATTATCATTATGTTCAATGTTCAAACACCTTGCAAAAGATTCCAGCATCTAATTTAAGAGACTTGTTTTAGAGATCTGTGGGTAAAGAACTATTCAAATCATTCAGTTTGACCATTAATGAACTTATAGGTTAGTATACGGTGAAGGAATTCACAAGAGCAATCACGTGTAAAGAAACTGCTCACGACTACTATTTGTTCTTGTTTTGCAGCACTTTTTTTTCAGTCCAATCAGTGTGGATTCCTTCTTTCTGGTTTAACACACTACAAAGCTTTTTAAGTCTCCTCAGAGACGGAGGAATTCACAAGCTTCTTGAACTAGAATCCCCAAAACTGAATATACAAAAAAATGCAAAATAAAGGCCACCAAAAAAATCATTGTTATTGTTTGCACAGAATCAATGTCCTGATGTTTGCTATATGACTGTACAAAAGTAGGCTAATTGCTGGAGCTCTTGAAAGACCATTTTTATTAGTCAAGAACAGGAATGTATTTTTCTCGTATTCTTGAATACTCCCAAATCTACTTATAAATCAACACCTCCCAATAAAAGACAAATTTACTTTTATAAAAATCAACTGTGAGGAAAAAAGTTAAAGATCACACAATATATTCTTCCTCACATTAAAACCCTAGGTTGTAAACATATCTTTTGCTAAAAATACATACTTTTACATGGTTTTTTCCCTTGATGTTTTTGCTGAGTTACTTATTACACATAAAATGAGTGATAGAAGGCACTGCATGCCTCAAATGGTATTAATGACTCGACATTCATCAACATTTTTCAACCACAGAGCCATCTGTAAATGTACTCATGTGCATTTTCTTTCCACAGTCAAGCCAAGACAGACTGGCAAGGGTACTGAGAAGATCCTGCTTGCCCTCCACCCTCAACACCAAGGACACAGAGCTCATGTTTATCAGCTGGCAATATCAGAACACCAAGATCATGGGGTTTAAGCTACCCTCTGAGGTGCAAGAATCCAACTAGACATTACCATGATGTCTACAACAGAAGGGAACTTGCTCAGTCCATCTCCCAACCTACAGCTGCTCATTACACCTGCACCACACTCAGTCCCCACCTCTACTTCTGTAAATGTAAAGTGAGATTTTCAAAAAGTGCCAGCAAACCTTCTAATTCACCCACACCACATTAAGATCTCAGGATTGGACAAGGTGTAACCATCACAGCTATCCTCCTCACAGGGGCCAGCAACAGGACAATGCACACCCCAAAGCTGACCCTAGAGTGTTTCTCTAGAAAAAGGCAGACAATAGTGAAGCAAGAGTAAAGAAAAGAAAGTAAATCAGAACTGCATCTGCCTAGTAAAACCTGTGAATTCTGAGGCGCAACACTTCCCAGGTCTCTCCTTCAGGAACAACAGCTTTGCAAAACTTCTCAAGTAACCTGAATGTCATTTACACAGATTTGGTCCTCAGTGTTCCACTTGGCTTGTAGCAGGGCAATTAGCAGCATAGTCCCTTTGTCCAGCTGGCAGAATTATACTATGCTTAAGTAAACATGGGGCACGTACACTTTGTTCTCCCTCTTCCTCCCACAGGTATCCCTTCACACACTTTCACCTCTGACACACAATTTCAATTAGTATCGGTTTTACCAAAAGTCAAAGGCAAAGTACTGAAATCTGCATCAACAAAACATACCACCTTCTTGTGCAAGAAGACCTCAGTCATTCACATGGCAGACACTTCACACTGCAGCTATACCTGCTCTGTATGTATGCCTTTCTCTAGCTGTATATAAAGTATGTATTTTTAACACTAGGACATTGTTGCTTATCATGAGTCCTGTCACAGTAGCTCTTCATCTCTCTATAAAGAAATTGGAGACCGACAAGGGATTTGAAGACTGCTTCAAAAAGCCTAAAAATAGAAGATAGCAATGATGGGGAAGTAACTAGAGCACAAGCATGGCGCAAGATAGGCTGGAAACAAAACCACAATCAGAGAGCTGGAAAGCAAAAGTTACACTTTTCATGGCTCTCCACTTTATTTGATTTCATTGTCTCTGTTAAAGGACCACTTGCCCAAAGGTGCTTCTGACATGCACTATCAGTTTGGGGAAATGACAAGTATTACCTTGAGTCTTTACTGAGTTATCATGCCTGTCACAAGCACTAATTTAGAGTTTATACTACTCACCATTGCCAGGAATTCACCTTCCACATTCAATTACAGACTTAATGCAAAGAATCAAGTTGCAAAATTTTGAATAGGACTCAGGAGCGTGTTGAAAATGTTTATCAGCATTCATAGACCGGATCCATTCCAGACAACAAGACACATACTAGGAATTGCTAGTGAGAAGGCAGCAAAACCAGAGTTAAGGGAAAGAAATTGTAGTTTTCCACAAAAGGTAACAGACATGATTACAATGCAGGTATTTCCTTTCATGTGCAGTAGGCTGGGGTTTTTTTCATATAAGGGGGAAAATATGGCATCATGTCCTACTGCAATATAAAAAAGGTAGATTATGTGGTTTTTTGCTTCAGTGGTGAGAGCATTATCAAAAACACAGAGAAGTAATCAGTGGCCACTATTTTTCTGGCCACAAGTTAGACAGCTACACTATTTGATTCACTTGTGCATAGGAATAAAGGACATTTGCATCTTGAATTTTGAATTTGTGCTGCATTAATAATTAGCACGTAAATTTAGGATATGTACATACACTACTATGTAAATAGATAATAAGCAGAAATACTGTAAATAATTAGAATATTCACCAGGAAAATGGATGAGAATAGACTCTAAGAAGCAAACCCTAAACCTTATACTGCATTAGCAGCAGCAACTGACTAATTTGAATGAAGTCATCTGAACTTCAGACTGCACCCTTCAAAACCAAGTACAAATGACTGAAAATACTGATGCTCAGTGTTTTCTTTCAATAATTCAAAACATTTTTAAAAATATTTGCAGTCAGAAAATCAGATGCTTTGTTATTTCTCTAACAGCTTGTTTTTCCTTTTCTAGAACAATTCAAGGCTTTTGGAAAGTTTACAAAAGACAGCTAGACAAAAGAAGTCCTATATACCCTTTCAAAGATACTATTAATCTGTAAGTGATTTATCTTTGGCAGTTTGTAATCCAAACTCAATTGGCTTTCTTTTAACACTATTTTATATATGACCCTGCCTTAAATCTGTTCTATGTGGAATTCCGTACTACAGGATTTAATTAAAATGAAATAAATAAGCCAGTTTAATTGTATAGAATCCAATATAAAGTTTTCTTCTATACATTCAACACTTCCGCAGAAACAGCCAGTATAAGCATAGTTTTCCATTAGATTCTATAGAACTCCAGCATTTTCTAATAAAACTTCTATCACTCCTCCACAAATGCTAAAAATAAACAGCTCCAGCAACCTTTCATTCAAAGTTTCAACTTCACCTTTTGACAAGGAGAAGTTGTTACAATCTGAAAGGAATTGTATTTCCACCTGCACAGAGCTACCACCTCTCTCAACGGAAGAGGTTAATTTTAAAAATCTCTAGATTAAAAAAGAAACTAATGATGGAGACAGGGAACATTCATGCAGTATTATCTGATAACAAAAATGTAAAAATGCCTGTTTTCATGGCCAACAGAGGACACAGCTGTGTAGAAAGAACCTCCCAGATCGTACTTTCAGAACTCTCTGAAAGAGCAGTGGGACTTATCTTCCCACTCTCAAGGCCTCATGGATAGCCATATTTTCTTCTCAGTACACTTTTCTAGTACCATAGTCATCGATGTTTGCGATAGTCTTCTACGGAATAAACACAAAGAAAGATCCTTTTCCTTTTACTAGGAGGAAGATCTGTACACTGCGTTTTAGGTTTGAAGGCTTCAGCCATTTGTCTTTCAAAGTAAATATAAAAAAAAATTATTTTTCTCCTTAAAAATTATAGTGCACAGTGATAAGAAAATCCACAAATCTAAATAAGTCTTTTGAATATTAAGACCAAAGCTATAAAAACAGATTTACAAACTCCATAGAAGAACTGAAGCCAATCATAAGCTAAACCTGAATCAAGAGTAGTGTTGGTAAGTAATTATATCTGTATTTGAATTACACTTTTATAACTCCAGTCCTGGTTGCCCTATGTATACTGGAATTTTCATCTCCTGTGGTCCAGATGATGATCCTTTACTTCATTAGCCGTTAACTTTATACAGTGTAATATTTAGGAGTCAAAAGGTTTTCAGCATCTGTTTCCTGTATCAGACAATATTTACATCTGTCAAAGGCAAAATTTAAAATCAGTATCTATTTAGACTTATTTTTCATATTAGACTCTTCACTGGACTTGGGGGGGTTGTTTTTGTCCCGCACAAGTGAAAGAGAGAATTCATGCAAGCCACAAGTTTCAGTTTCTCCACCTCACAAAATTACAACTCACTGTACTTGCTCTTTGTAGCTAGTTTTCCTTTCCCATCACTGCTGTTGACATACCTGGAAGAAGCTGAGCTGTAGGAAAGTAAGAAGATTGCCAAGAAGATAGAAATGAGAAGGAGAAGACACAGTTATCTGAGGTACAGGATGAAGCTCCAAGGCACACACAGCACAAGGGTGCTAGTTTCTAGAAATGCTGGTTGACAGAGCAGTCGTAAAGGGAAAGGACAGAGAACTGTGATGCTGGGGTCACCGTGACTTACCCACATCCCAACTGATAGGGACCAGTGGCCTTTGGTAACCACACAGATAACTCTGTGGAAAAGGCATGGGTAAATAGTTTTCCAGTAGCTAACTAGACACATGGTCTGACTCATTTATTTCTCAAGTATTTCCATGGGCAGACTTAAAGCTCTGCACACTTCAAATACCCAGTAAGTTTAACATCCTCGTGAGATATCAGCCCTACCTAATTTCTCCACAGGACTGTCATGAGGCCAATAAAAGTTATAAAGCATTCAGCAGTTTCCACATTTAGCAAGAAAATTATTTTTCTTTTGTGAGAAAGGAATTCAAAGCAGACACAGGAAAAAAAAATTAAGTTAATGGGTTCGGTCTTGTACAAGTTTCTAGGCAGAGTTAGCAATTTGACTATTAATTACACAAAGCCATTTTGTGAAACAAATTATTTCAATGCCTGTTCAAGTTCAGAGTAATAGACTGGCCAAAAATTGACAGTTTTACTGGGATTTGTATACTTCCCAGATTTTGTGATTACAAACAAATGAATGGATGTGAAAACATAAATTTACATAAAATTAATCTCCTCATTTCTTTTCTGCCTCCATTATTTTTAAAATCCATTAAATGAATCAGAAAAAAAATTCATTATGACTTCTCTATTCCTTCTTCCATCTTGACAGCAAAACAAGTGCAGTTAAATAACAATTCTCTGCAACCAATCAAGATGCCAGAAACAATACTGCTATCACATGAACCCAGTAATTTCAGAGACAAATACTCAACAGCAGAAACTTCCCTGTTCTCTTATGAACATACATGATGCATTCAAAAATGAATGGCTTTTCACACGGAACTAAGATGTGTAACCACATTTCACACCAAAAAAGGGAAGTAGTTGAGAAAGTACACACAAGATGGGAAAGATATAGACACAGTAAGAAGTCAGTACAGAAAGCCACTTCCAGTGGTGCAGTAAATCCAGCAAGAATCCCAGTGTAGTTTAAGCAGGTGAAACCCACCAGCCTTGCACCTCTTTGGACAAAGAAGAGCCAGAGAGTAGCATTAACAATTGCACTGCTTATGGGTTGGCCAGGGAGGGCACACCATGATCAACTCATCTTCCATCAGGTCTTGAGGTCCCAAGATGAACAGCATTTCTCTTGTATTACTAAAATTTTTTAAACATTTCCTGCTATTTGAAAGTCAACTAATTTCACACCTTATTTTACTTGCTTATGCAAATAAATATCCAAGCAGTCACGTCTTAGTGCCAAAAGCATCAAAACATTCACAAGAAACAGTGAATTGTGAATGTATTAGAAGATATATTTCACTAATTAATTGACATCAATGCTGGGTCAGTAGTTTTTTAAGAACAACATTTATTTGTGAATATTGACTGACAGGCCAGTTATAGCTTGGTTAGCTGAACTTGACAGCCAACCACAGATTTATTAACAAATGTTCAAACAGTAGCATACAACAAATGCAAGTTCAATTTAGGTCAAACATGCTACAACTGAACTCTGAAATAATCCATTAAAAATGTCTCAGTAGGAGAGAACAAGCATGTTAAAGAGTATGTTATACAATTAAGAACTGCATTTAGCTGCCAAAGTAGTATGTCAGCAATGATGACAACTGCCTGTCATTAAATACTGGTATTTGAATAAAGTATGAATTATGAATTTATTCTGGGTTTTCTCAAGTGCCACTTTAGTAAGAGTATCTATTTTCTTTTTAACTTTCTAAGT
Organism: Rhagologus leucostigma; assembly: GCA_013397725.1. Classification (NCBI taxonomy): domain Eukaryota; kingdom Metazoa; phylum Chordata; class Aves; order Passeriformes; genus Rhagologus; species Rhagologus leucostigma. Next base: position 208,272 of record VZTD01006133.1, on the reverse strand, counting down.
AAAAATTACTAAACTGCATAGAGAGATTTCTTTTTCCTTCTTTAAACTTTGTGCTCAAAACATGTACTTAGGATATTTCCAAAATGTTCATAGTAAAACTCTTGGCAACCCCAAGCCCTTTACACTGGCCAAATCTCACTCAAGTCTCAGAAACAGACAGACTAACTGTATTGTTTAACTGTAAAGTAAAGGTAACTTGTTTTGTGCAAAAGGCAGAATATAAAACTAGTTGAAAGTATTCAAGTAACATTAAAAAAAAGAGGCAAAATAATGAAAAGAGACATTCAGGTGAAATAAAGAGAAACATTTTTCATCAAAACCCCAAGATTTGAGGATACTGAAAAGCAGACAGAGAACTTTTTCATTTCTGTACCTCCATCTTCAGTCCAGTCAATACTAAATATCACCTTAACAGAAAAACCTGTACAATTTCATATGTTCACATGAAATCATCCCTCTTGGTGTTCATAACCAACAAAACCTGCATAAATTCTAGTATTAATAAAACATAATCCAGCCAAAAAATTGCCTCTCTGAAGGGAATTCATAACCTTTTTGGAATCTTTTTTTTGAAAATACATGATAATATTTGTTCTTTCTTGAAGAAACAAACATTCCCAACTTGCTTTCAAGGTCTTCTATCACACAGCTCCTGAAAATGCAAAGAAGCTGGGACAGCTTGACCCGAGCAGCATGTTCCTGATTGCACAGGCTCCTTTTAGAAGGGGCAGCATGAAGGTCTCCCATGGAGAAGAGAGGAGCTGCTGGGCAGCTTTTGGCAGCTTCTGGGCTAGTGGAGGGAGAGAGGGCTGGAGAGACTACAGGGTACAACACAGTGTCAGAATGGAGAAGAAGCACAGCTGTGGGTGGATAGAGTCACATCTCAGGGGAAACAGGCACAAAGACTTTGCAAAGGATGGGAAAGGACCACGCCTCGCTGCATGGCACTGCCTATGCTGGTTGCTCGCAAACCCCTGCACTGGTTGCCAGCAAGGACTCTATATATAAAGACCATAGGGCGTTTATGAATAAGCATTTTGATTTCTCTTTTTACTGCTTTTACTCTTCTCTTTTTTATGTTAGCTCTAGTTAACATCTAGCTCTAGTCTCTTCTCTAGTTATCTAGTTAGCTATCCTATTTTTTATAACGGGTTAATTTAGAGAACTTACGTAAAGCTTGGCATATCTGTTTTACAAAGGTCAACCAGCATTCTCCATCAGCATTAACACCTGTTACCTCCACTTGCAACTGGAGAATTGGAGACATTGCATGGAGATTCCATTTCCAAAACCTTCTTAGTACTTACCGTTCGGTAGAGCTAAACCACTTAGGGACCACAGACACAGAAAACAAATCTGCCAAATTTAATGACTTATGGTTTTAGTATTATCTTTGATCAATAGGAAAAGGAGAGAGTATTTTGTGGCTAAAGTGACTTTGAAGCTTGCCATTTCAAGTTGGCATTTGCCATTTTCAATTTGCAAGCTCTTAATACTTGTCAGTGGTTTATTAGCCACATTGCAAATTTTAATCTACCGCTAAATATTTTAGTAATTAATTCTTCAAATCTCAATCCTGTAAATGATTTTTACTAAATACAAGGTAGGAATCATCCAAAAATATTTGTAAAAGCAGAAAGACCTGGATTCTACCGCAGATGATACCAGTTCCATGAAATTTCAGGGAAAGAGCATTATTCCACCGCTCTGCTGGAGACTCAAATATGGCTTCTTTAGTAGGAGAGAGATTTTAATCTGATGGAGTTTATTTCCCTGCAGATGAGACACCGACCAGATAGCAGAGATAGCAGTGGCCAAGCACATTCTCTCTTTTTTATTTTCTTTTTGTTTGTTTGATTGATTTTGGGGGAAAAAAGGGGCAGACACTGCAAGAAAGTAAAAATGGAAAAGTATGTGATTACCAGGTACTGCATCCACTCACAATTGTTTAAATGTATTTTCTTCTTCCTATTCATTTCCAGTAAAATTTACTACATTTTAAGGCTTAATTTCATTAAAAAATAAATAGTACCAAGGTAGAGTCAGACAAACAACTTTTTCTGAACACAAAGGAATGCCTTCTGAAAGAAAATAATATTTTACCCTATCAAGCTGCCCTCAAAGCCACAGGAAGTTCTGCAGAACAATTCTGACAATGCAGAGAAATTACATCAATGGGCAAAGAAATCCCTTACTAGAGCTCAAATATGAATTTCTGGGTACACCACTGATTTCAACAAGAATTTGGCTGGAGAAAGACTTGTTATCATTTCAGGGGACTAAATTTTTAGGCTTTCGGACACATCTGCAAGAGGAAAGTGCAGCGGGAAAGCCAGAAGCTTCCTCACTATTGCACATAGCTACCACAGGTCAGCCAGGACACCAGTACTTTTCAGTGGCTGAAGTTCAACCACACCAAGCATCAACAGGAGACTCGTGCCCTGGAGATGTTCCTTGGACAGTATGGGCCCGCAATGTGAACACCTGCAGGGAAACCTGTCATGTCAAAATTCTTTCCAGAGATTTTGCAAGGGAAATGTTATGCTTTGTTGTAATAATGAAAGCTGGGGAAGGCATGTCTCTTCTACTGACCTCTCAGCTTGGTACTGTCTTCAGCCAAAAATGTGAGACTCATTGTTAAACAGAAAAACCTGAGGAGGTGGTGGTCTCTGTTCATTAAAGCATAATAATCCACTATAGACAGGCTCTCCCCTCATTAACATTTGAAACCTCTAACAAAGTGTCGTGGTTTAACTCCAGCCAGCAACTAAATCCCCACACAGCCACCACACTATTAATGTGTCAAATGGTTAGACTAAATAGGGATAGACTTCTCTAAAAAGCCCAGGAAAAACCATTTAAACCATTGATTTTATCAACCACATAGTATCTGTAGAACTGACTACATGAAACCTCAACGAAATGAGATTTTTATCTCAAGTTCCATGTCATGTATTTACAGCTGCAACTAGAGAATATTGCCTGAACATGTAGTTTGTTCGCCTGTTGTTTTTTTTTTTCACAAGGGCCTATGGATTCAGCTGTACCCTGTGTCACAAGACTGAGAGAAACAGCTCATAGAATGAAAAAGATCACTCCCTACTCCTGCCCCAGGCCCTCCTATATTTCATGCAAGATGTCTTCTTTACATCCCCTTCTGGGGGAACTTTTGGTCCCTCACGTTCTGAGGAGACTATGGAGCGGATTTCCAACTTCTGAAAAAATTCAACAGTTAATCAGCTTCAGCAGCACACGTAGCCCTCTGACACCTAAATCATTCTAAATCTCTCTAGAACCAATGTCTATGAAAAAACTGAAGGCCATTCTTACCACAAGCAGAACTTGACAAACACTGGTACAAAATGGCAGTATGTGACTTAGGCCCATAAATATGATAGTTAAATGCGTATCTTCATCTCTGTATTCCCTGCCTAGAGCCCCTTCTACTGCACTCAACGCATATTGAGCTGGTATCTCAAGTCTGCTGAAAAAATGGTGTACACTCTTACCACTAGCAGTGAAAGACACGCTGCACTAGTTGAAGTATAAGGTAAAATGCCTGCAAACACCTCAGTGGCCTGAGATGAAATTTAGCCTGGAAGGTGTAAGAGGAACAGAAACACAGACAACGGGACACATGCAAGTTGTTCATAACCCAGTTAGAAACAGGTCAGGTACATGTTAAGACAGTCAATTGTCCAAGCAAAGCCAAAGTTCAAGCATGGAAGCATGATCCTTTAAAAAAGTTGTATTTTTTGCCCCAGCTTCCTCGAACTCCGAGAGGGCACTAATTACAAAATTCAGCTTTGGAAAGACTAGGCATAAGTAAAATAGAAAAGAAAAAGATCTCATTGGTGCAGACAATTTCTGATTTCTTCAGACCATTCCCACTTTTATTCACAGGTGACTTGTAGAATCGTAGAATCACAGCATGTTTCAAGGTGGAATGGACCTGTAAGAATTAGTAACGTCAACTCCCTGCTCCCTGCAGGAGTGTTCCATGCATTTACAGTTGTGTGAGAACCCTGAAAGCAAATGAAAGATCATTTTGCATTTTATGTACAGAATAGATGTCAGAAGAGCAGCTTCTCTTCTCATTGTTTTCTGTGGGTGAGGGGTATGAGAGAGCAGCTAAACCAAAGCAAACAGTGGGTTTGCTTCCTGTTCAGCACCATCTAACCAGTCTGCAGCAGCAGGGACCAAAGAAAGAAACACATTACCATGGTGAAGATCATGTTACAGCACTGCTAGGAAAGGCAATATAGTTCTGGAAGAACACAATAGAAATATGCCAGAATGCCAAATCCAACTGCAAAATTTAGTATTTGCACACTCCTATGCTGAAGTGTGTACAGGACAGCTTTTTGGTAGCCTGCTCCTCTACGACAAGGCATAAACAACCTGTTCTCTCTCTATAGCTGTACATGCAGGTCTAAATTTAATTTTGTGTTTGACATCAATAAATTGTGCTTTATGTGGAGATCTCAAATCACTTTATGAATGTAAAAATAACTTTTCAAAAATTTGACAACAAAAAGAATAGAGGCACAGCAAATTTATGTGACTTATCCATATTAATACCAAAATAGTGAAATCTTAATTCACCCAGAGGAGCAGGTGGCCTCAATACAGTTTTCAAGAATTTTCAGGTACAAAACTTCCACATCTTTCATACTTCAACCAGATTTTTATTCAAATTTCCCCTATAAAAAGGTAGCTGAAAGATACACATCTCTGTATGAAAACAGATTTTGTTAGTGCCACCTCCTGGTGATAAAACAAAACTGAAAAATCATAAACTAGAGTTGAAGATTCTCAGAGTAAAGTGAAAATATAATAGTTCGATCTGGTTTGGTTTTCTCGTTTTTAATGGCATCAGATTTTCCTCTCTGCAAACCTGGAGGATACAAAAGCCATTAGCCAATTTTAGGATGACATAAATAAGCATCAATGACAATGGAGGAAAACCACAAGCTGTCATCATAGTGAAAACAGGTGTCATAAAGCTATTGATAAATACACCCCATTCCCTCCATTGGGTTTGCCCCAGTCAGAAAGAATAATATTTGGTCTAGGAAAATTAAAGAAATATGAGCCTTACTTAAACCAACATCTTCGCTATACTGCATTTTGGATGGCTGCCATTAATTTTAAATCTCACTGTCCAGGTCCACAAAGTGAAGGGTAAAGGGTATAAGACTCGGTATGAGAGAAGTTAAAATACACTCAGCACAGAATGGGTAACTGTTGGCAATATGCCTAATACTCTTGAGTGGTTTTACAGTTCTTGTGTAAAGTAGCTCCTTTTTGGCATTAAGCCTAAGACTCTTCAGGGCATTTTCTAAGTCGCCTGGGGCCTTTATAACACATAGTCCAACATGCATTTTGGCATCACCAGCTTTTTTTATTTTCTTCAACATTTTGTTCTTAAACATAATTCTGAATCTTTACGATAAAGATTGTAAAAGTACAGAGCCAATGTAAATCAGTGCCTTCCGTCCGTCATTTCTGTTTAAGAGTTGCCTGAACATCATTTATGTTCAGGAGTTGAACCATGCCTGAAACATGAAAGATAGGGGAAAAAAGAAAGAAACAAGCCTGAAATAAGCACTCCAAAGGAGTGTCTTGCAACCTATGTACTACCTTTTATATAAAAGTTAAGTAAACTTCTTGCACATTCTAGGAAAGGCATACCAGCAGCAATAGTGAACCTGCTCAAGCCCGACCAAGACTGCTGGTCATCCAAGCCGCTAAAACTAATTGCAGATTTAAACTCAAGGAGTCTCATGTTCACAGCTGTGCCATTTGGGAAAGTCCTAGACAAGAGAAAAGAATCCACCAACGCCCATCCTTGTTACATTCAGAATGGATTTCCCCAAACAACTGCCAGAGCTGCAAGTAATTATTTCCTTGCCTTCATGGATTCTGTGTTGTTTATTCAAGCAGATGAAGGCCATCAAAAGATATGCAAAGCTGAAAAATGTGTCACACTGGATAAAAGTAAGATCATTATCACTTACTTTGTTATACTTAAACATCATCAATAACCAGGTTTTAAAGTTGCCTGGTTATTGATTATAGAAAACAACTGAAAAAAGAAAGTGAGTCTTGAGTAAAGCTTTCTGCACAAGGAACTGCACAGAATACTGATGAATGTCTTTTTTTTCAGACTGCGCCAACTGACACATTAAAAAACAAAAGTACTAGAGAGCAAAATAAGTATGTTAAAGAGATTTCAAGTGTGGCTCAAGCTGCTTACTGATTAACACTTCAGCATATAACACTCCTCACAGACCTGTGTGGTTATTGTTCAAAAGCGAAACAAGGCTCTTTTGGCAACTGGAGAGAAATTATCCTCCCTGACCAAGTTCACAATTCTCACACAGCTTAGCAGCACTGGAGCTGTTTCTTCTTCCATAGTCTCTGGGGGGAAAATCAAATCAAATCAAATCAAATCAAATCAAATCAAATCAAATCCCAAGATGTAATGTCTGTCACCTATTTCCAGGATAAGGAAGAGCCCCAATGATCTCTAACAGAAAACAAGCTCATCTTACATACGAACAAATGAGCTAATTGACTCATTTTAACAGAAAAACAAAATTACAGTCACATTTGCAAGAAAACTGAAAATAAAATACACAATTGTCTTTCATGTCAAGGAACAAGCAACACTGCAGGAACCTCAGAAATGGAAGATGACGGCTGTCTTTTCAATGCCTGGAAAAGGACAACAAAGGGGGTCCATGACTATCTGCACAAGTTTCTGTAATTCTTATTGAAGTGCCTCATCTGAGGGGCAGATGTTCAGATTTGCTTCCTCAAGTTCCATTTCAAGTATATTTATGTCAAGTCTTCACAACTATAACACAGTCCTCATCACACACCCACGTGCTGACTGCACTGATTCTAGTAGAGCAGTCAAGGTAGAACAAAAGGCCAGACTGGTTTCAAGGCCTGAATTCCCCCCACATGTAGTGTCACCTGCTGCCAGGGAGAACGGGGGACGTATGGAAATGGCTAAGGCACTCATGACTGTGAGCCGCTCACAATTACTGAAAATCCTGCCAGACACACCAGCTCAAACCGCAATCACAGTAAGACCAAACACCAGGCTGACAGGCTGCCTCTCCCCTCCCTCTGTCCATGCTGGACCTCTCCACTAGGTTATGAGCGCAGCGGCTGGAGGTGCTGCTGCTGCAGTGATGTGACTAACAGCACGTCAGCACGGCATTTTGCTCATAGTAAAAATTCTCCATCAGCCAAATCCAGGCTGCTTTAAGACTACAACATACCATATTACTGCTCTTAAACTTTGAATGAATTGTCATAGGCATGGTAAGTATGACCTCTGTGATTCAGATCAAGGATCCAACTCCTCCAGCAGGATTCTCTCTCCCATAGTGTTCACCAATAATGCTAAGGGAAAAATAGAAAGCGAGCTCCCTAATTATTCCCACAGCTACCTCCTGCAACTACCTACACCAGCAGGGATATGTTTATCTTTAATATTTCTCAGTGAACTTCAAAAACATCTTTTCATTGACTGACTATGAGAAACAAGTAGAAGTGCTGAACATACTAACGCTTTCAGAAAGTATGTGTTGTTTTCAAAAAGATTTGGGATTTTTATTACACCGTGAGACATGAGAACATTCAAGATATGCCTGAAAGTGGTCCAGCTCACACTCAAAAGTCCACTGTCTGCGTATAGGAATGAATGAGACAAGCAAGAATAGCTACTAGACTTTCTAGAAACCAAAATTACTATTCAGATGTGCATAAAGAGCAGATATACTGGTACTAAATCCTCGAATATGTAACTTTTGGGCATCACTACACTAGATCACAGTTCTAATTTGAACTGTTTGAAATTCACACACCTTAAAATAAATTACTTTCTTAACAGAACATTCAGTAAAAAGCTGGCTTTTAAAAATTGTATTATTTTTCATAACAAAACTTCTGCCAAAAGAGCTGCATTGATGAGAGATGTTGAAGACCAGTGCTGGTATCTGAAGGCCACAGTATCTTAGGAAATGCACACTGTTTATACATAATCTTCCCTAATGCTAGCCCTTGAGCTGAATTTTCCACTTGCTATCCCACAAAAGAGTGGACTATATTACATAGCAAGCTAATCAGACTGAGAAGGACAGGCAGAAATGACAGCATCTAGGAACAGAGCAATCAAGGCACAGCAGATAAAAATCGCAGTTCAAAATCCACAAACCAGGGACACCAAACTGGCTGATGTTCTCTTCACCTTCCCATGCTGCTCTGCCACACATACTGTAGGTGGATTAGCTATTACATAGGACTACTTTAAAGATCCCAGTACAGATTTTCAGTCTTATATAATTTTGACGACAGCAAGAATCAGGCTCTACCTGTAGTGAAAGATAGAAAAGTTCCTCCAAAACTATCATGAGGAGAGTCCAACCCTTTTCACAGCATACGCTGTGGACTACACCCACCATCTCCAGCACTGAGAGCACCAGATCGGTGATCTCAGAGGTCACGCGATGAATATGTATACGCATTACCACTGGTCTGACTCAGCAGAGCACTCAACGTGCAGTTAACTTTCAACTAGCTCTGGAATGATACTGGTTTCAAGTTTGCAAGCCTTGCGGAAGAGGGATGGACTTCCTAAGTTTTCAAAGGGAAGTAGTGAAGAAAAACAGCAAATGGAGAGAAGCAACACACTTGGAATAAAATTGGAAATCTGTCTCTTTTTCTCCACTGTCACTTGGATATCAACCCAAGCCTTTTTTTAAATTTATTTAATTTTAAACCACTTAATTCTTTTCTATACATTAAATTCTCATGTCTATGTACACTAAATTTTGAAAATACGATAAAAAGCTCCTCCAAAGGAACATCCTCATCTCCACCATGACCAGAGTCAAGAAGTATGGCAAACTTAAATGTTCCATTTTGACTTTTAAGACCCAAGAGCAGACGATCAAGTACTTTTTCATCTGATGCACAAGCACTTACTCATAGGGAACAAGACTCCAAATTTTGTGAGAGTTATGCATCATTAATTGCTACAGAATAAACAGTGATTTCAAGAAACGAATTGCAAATCTATGGTCAAGACAAAGCACTCTACAGCATGTCCAGCCTAGACACCTTAAAAAAGCATGACTATTGCTGCTTTCATCAGTAAGCAGCTGTTAGTCACCAGTGGAAAGGTGTGTTCATGCATCCAAGGAGTATTCCTGATAGCACTGACAAAATTCTGGTGCCACAGAACATAAAATTACTCTCTGGATTTGATGAGTCAAAAGGTTAGGTTAGCAAAGCAAAGTCAAGCTACACTGTTTATAAAGAATCTTAGGACAACTCAGTGATTCTGAGCAACTGCTGTGTAATACAAAGTCCCTGAGCATAACCAAATTATAAACTTCTTTCATGGAAAATATCAAGACATCTTGTTGCAGTGTCTCTTCCTTTGTAGGAAAAGAGTGGTAAAGAAATGACTGGCTTCCATCTACTTAAACCACTACCACCTGGATATGTTTGGAAAAAAATTGCTATTGCTGATGGCAGGAAAAAAATGAATATTTCCTTCACCTCTGCATGGGGAGAAAGTATTTGAAAATTCTTGCTGTTTTAGCTTTAAAAACTGGGCCTGGCAGTTCTGGGGGCTGTGGGACTTGTAATAAAGGGTTCTCATTTGTAACCACAAGTTTCTTGCACTTTAGGGCAAGGGAGTGAATAGGACTCTAAGTGATGCTGCTCTGAGGAGCTATTCCTCATCCAAGTGCAGGCTGGCAGACAAGTTTCCAGTACCTGGGATTGGGGTGCTGCTATTTGAAGATGGGCAGGGTGTTCCTGCATGAATTCTGATAGGTGAAGCCTGCTGTCCACGGATGATCCTAGGTCCAAGAGGAACACCTGCTGTCTGATGGCTCATACTGTATGGCCTCCCATTCCTTTTTAAGAAGTTAATGTAATCAAAGTGTGTTTTTACGGACCACAGCTATGACTGATATCAATCCAAAGTCATTAAGAAACCCAGTGTGTATTACACCTGTTCGAAAAAATACATAAATAGAAATAAATGATATTGTAGTAAGTAATACATGAAAGAGGACTGCGCATGACTGCTCACTTTGTGACTTTACTGGTTACAAGAAAAAAGTACAAGCTCTATATGGTCTCTCAGGAAGACAAAACAAAGCCAAGCAATGACTTAAGCTCTACCATGAAGAAAAACTTTTTTCCTTTCTCCACTCTTCAAAAAGCTGAAGTTTCAATAAGGTCAACTGCCTTCACATTATCTAAATCAGCCATGACATTAAGTGAATGCTGACCAAGTACAATAAGGCAGCCAGGATTGAAGGGACACTCTGATAGGGATTTGTCATTAGGATGAACTCAGCTACTGCCGTTTTTTCTGCCATCTCCTCACTCTGTGCTGAAAAGCACATGCAGTAGGGAAGCACCATGCAGGTATTGACAAAACAGGAAAAACTGCAGTTCACATTCTAAAGGATATGCATACAACAACATGAAGAGAAAACAGCAAAACCACAGAAAAGAGTCTGTGGTCCCTCAAACTCTGTGGCACTTCACAGAGAAGTACTGGAAGAAAGCACAGCACAGAAGCATTCATAAACACAACTGCAATCACTTCAAAACCGGATGCTTATTATAAGCCCACAGATATGCCATAATTGAAACGTAATCGCATAGCAGTAAATCCTCAAGGACATCTTTCCAATTATACTAATAATTTCTGAACTCTGACTTTTCATCACTTATGTTTTCCTATTATTTAAATCTTACAAGACAAGACTGGTAAGGGGTTTGAGAGATCATCTCAGCCACAACCTACCCCAAGGCAGAATCAACTAGCTCTAAACATTTCCTGACATAAAAAAGATTTTAAGGCAAAAGCTGCACTTGTCAGCATAACTCACTGGGCTAAGATATCATACAGATAGAGTATAACTTTAGCCCTAATTCAGCTGAACAGCTCAGGCCCAATTTTCATCACTAGATTCATCTGTTTAACATTAAGCACATGTTTAAGCAGTTTGTTCAGTCATAGACTCAGCGCCTAATTAACTTGTTCAGACAAACAAATTAAGTTGACAGAAACAAAACTGAAGTATGGCTTCAATCATGGTTTTATTCATATATACATTACGGTTTTAATTAAGTGTTATGGTCCTGTTGCAGCAAAATGCTGAATGGTAACTTTATATTCAGCACAAAATTTTCAACACTGAAGCCAGTAAGATTCTAACCAGTATATTCATGACTGACTTCATGAAACCTTCATACTTAAACCTTTGCCTACTATGATTCTGCAAAGTCTCCATTTTCTCCATCTGTGAACTGTCGAAAAACACAAAGCATCCCTGTTTATTTCACAAAAACACATTCACAGCACACTTCCACACTTTAGATGACAGAAAGTCATCTAAATGTCTACAGAGACATCTATGCATAGTTATTCACACACACTTTCCAGTTAAAACTCACTAAAAATGAAAGGCCTAAGCATGTTATCTTCAAAGGCAAGAGCAAAACTCCTAACTAAGAGAGACTCTAACTCTAACTCCTAACTAACCACACTTAAATGGTCATAAAAGTCTTATTCTACATACTATTTTTTTATTGTTACGTTTTTATGTTGTGGGAATAAAAACTGTAAAGAACACCAGTAAAAATCAGTATTATTTATTTTCATGCCTGAGTGAAGCATAAATCACTCTATCCAATTCAACCAAGGACAGGGAGAGCTGAATGTTTTTAAATTCTCAGAGTTTATTTTAAAAGCAGAAAGTCCCTTGCCTTAACACAGGTGACTAGGTCTTCAGGAAAAGACACACACAAAACAAAAACATGTTTTGCTGGCAAGGGTTTATACCATGTCACTATAAATTGGCTACAAATAAAAATAATTCTTCCCTGTAATTCTTGTCTGCAATTTTAACTACATTAGAAAAGTACAAATATAATCAAGAGAAGATTATAACACGATGAATGCATTAGCTTTACTCAACAAAAGCACCTTTAGTTTAATCAACAGAATTTTTCTACACAGGTTACACAGACCTACAAGTCCCATAAAACTGAGGTCAATATACAACTTGTGTTGTTAATATGCTGGTGTCCCTTGCTATTCTTCTTTAGTAATATTACATCTTACAAGGAATGACAGTTCTCTATACTATCTTTTCTCATTAGCTACTGCTGCGGTTTTTACACTTGAAGAAAGGCCTCTAGACCCATAATTTCTTTCCTCATGTTAGCAAACTGTTTTTTGAACCAACTGACCTGCAAGCAGGAACAAACTAAACTTTTTTATGAGAGTAGAAGCATGTTAAGTCATTCTTCTACATTTTCTTCCTCTAATCTCCTTTCTGATTCTGTTTATGAAAATGTATAACATTACATTGACATGCAAGTGAGTATTCTCTTTCTTTAAAATATTAAACACCTTGGAAAACATAAGTCTTCTCATTTTAAAAATTTTTACTTTGTGGTATTTTAGTGTCAATTTCCATCAGGAAATCAGGAACTTCTCGTATTAGTGGTCAAACTGAGACCAAACCATCAGATTATCTAGAGGTGCATTAAAGCATATATACCTAATTAAGTGCCAACTGGACATGAATTATGTTCTAAAAGTCTAACTACCTTTTGCATCAGATCCATAAATAGCTACCCACAATAGTAAAATACCATACATTTCTAATCAAAGTGATCTTGGAAATTGTGGGAATACAGCACCAAGTCCAATGGCTTATTTACAAAAAGTCTCCCAAACAAACAAACAAACAAACAAACCACCTCAGAAATAATAATATCCTGAAATTCAATGGCTGTACTGACAAATTATTTTGTTCTACCAGAGGAACAGACGCATTTTCCATCTTTTAATGCAATATTTCTGTCCATCAGTAAGATACTGTAGCGACCTTTTTCTGTTCCCACAGATGTCAAAAGAACACCTATGTCCACTGCTTCTAAAGTCTCTTTTTTTCTAAGCTGAAATTAGTCAAAGCTCTATAACTCTGCACCAATAACATTATGACAACATAAGTGCTCAAAATCCATAGCAATGATTCATCAATTAACTTTCATTAAAATAAAATTTCAATTCAAGCTGAACTGAAGCCTTGGAAAATCCAAGCAATAATCCTTCAGAAAGCAAAACAAAAGAATAATTCAAAAATCTATGTCTGTAGCACAGTATGCTATACAGTCTACTTTTACAGTGCAGTTTTGAAAAGTCATCAGAGTTGGCTTACTGCTTCACACACAAGAGAAGAAGTAAAATACTTTTCCATTTCAACAAAAGCTAAATTACTCCACTGTAGAGATCAGTTTAAGGAATTGAAGTAAATCCAGCTCAGGAAATGCTCTCACAAAAGTAGTTATCAAATGTTGGCACTTTGCACATAAAGTAGCAAGCACTCTCCCAGGGGAGAAGACTGAAAGACAAGACACTGAACCGTACCTCCTTCCTATTCTTCCACTGGAGACATCCCACCTCTACAACAGCTACCACACACCACAGAAAGCAAACACAAACCATAACCCCCTCCTTTGGGACTGTGCGTTCCAAGACTGTGAGTGCCTTCTCTCATCCCAAACATGATGATCGACAGCAAAGCCTGTCACCATGTTCCCCTCCACAATTTCCTGGGCACAATTACAGGAAAAAACTTACTTCCTACCAGGGCTGAGCAACCACATGGCCACCCAAAGGGTCTACCTACCCTTCAAGCTCTATTCTCCCCCGTCAGCCCTTCCATCTTTGCATGGCCATGGTATTTGGAGCATCACCTCTCAGTGGCACCATAGCGAAATACTCAGAAGTATTGACATCACACCCCTGATGAGCCAGTCTGGGTGGAAAGGACTGTGATGAAGAGAGGGAAGAAACAGGCACCAAAAGCTGTAGGGATGCTTCACCTCAGCCTCGCTGACTTCTGAGGTTTTTGTGTCTCACAACTGCTTGTGAGAAAGACATACTCTAATGTAAGTGTAAGCCGCCAAGCATTTTCGAAATACAGCACACATGCATAGGAAGTTTTTGTACAGTTATCTGGCTTTAGTTCACAGACTAGAGCATGGTAATAAATTCTCCTTGAAAAGGAAAACCACACAGAGATTTAACTAGGAAAGAAATAATAACTGAGAGCTTGAAATTAGGCTTGGAACAATAGGTACATTAAGAATCCCAACTGCAATAAAGGAAGACAATGTGCTTTCAAAACTGAGGCTAAAAAATAAGCTTTTCTCTCAATTTATATAGAATTTCTTCCCCACCCTCCACATCTGCCAGCATCTCAGAACTCATGCACTACTGAGAAAAATAAATACATCATATTAGCATCCACTGTTTTGGTCATTTGTATCCATGTCTTGACAGTTCTATTCTTGAGCTACCACAGGGGGCTTCATTCCAAACTGCAGTACTCTGATAATATCACATTTTTCTAAGGCCCAAGTCATCAGCCAAGGAAAACTAGGAAAGTTCACACAATCTGAAAGTTTTTAGTTCTCGAGTATCACCAGAATGCCCTCTTGATACAGCATGAACAAGCAAGGCAAATGATAGCTAAAGGAGATCTTCCACAGCACTTGAGGCAACCAGCCCCCAAACATGATTGAGTTTCTCAGAGCTAGTATAATGAAATCTACTAATTACTTATTACTTGCATCACTATAATTCCTAGGAAGATTAGTCACAGAAAGGAATGCCTTTGTGCGAGGGACTGTACAAACACAGAGCAGAGCACAGTCATTGATACTGCTGCAACTGCCATCAAAAGGGCAGCCATTATCAGTGGACAGGATGATGTATATCCTAGCGTAGTTACCACTTTTGCCATTCTGCCCGAGAAACCTTCTCAGGTTTATTATGTTAATTAAGATCTCCTAAGCTTCTTCTCTATTAGGACCTTAAGTATCAGAACTGTGCTAATGCAAGTGGCTGTTCCAAAAGAACAGCATGAGCTTTCCAGGAGCAAAGTTATTCTCATTAGGGCTAGCAACAAACTTCAGACAAGATGCTTGAAAAACTCAAAAAATACAAATCTGGCTGCACTGAGTACCAGAGCCTGACGCAGGCTTTCTGGCATGCCATCAGTGCCACAGCATCCTCACTTTGAAAACAAAGGTTCCTGCAAACCCTGATTCGTGCACCTTTTACTCTCAATGCCGCCTTGTTCACTTTGCCTGTATTGGCTTTGGACTTTCCAGGAGTACATGCACAATTGCTAATGCTGCAGTGTCAGCAATGGTGAGATCTTCAGTCCATGCAGGTCAGAGGAAACCACCAACAATATCCCCACGTGAGCCGATGGCAAGGCAGAGGCAGAGACATGGGCCCATGGACACCTGCCCTGTCCTGGGGCCCCCGCTATGACCACCACTCTTGGGGCAGTGCAGGAGGCCACCATACGCTGCCCGGTTGATGGCCCGAGGGACAGCTACCACCACCCTTATCACAACCACGGCTCACCCCACAGACCTCGCAGCCAAAGCATGAGCAGCTTCAACCGGGGCCAAAAGCGAACAAGAGAGGAGAGCACAGCTAAAAGCCATGAATTTCGAGTCTTTTAAGTTTAAGAGGCTGGAGTTGCTAGCAACATACAGGCTGGCAGATGAACAGAGCTGTCACCTCACCAAGCACGACACGTCTGGTCTCTTGCGCGCGCGGACAGTCCTTGGATGAGAGGAAGCCCCGGGTGGGATACTGCCCGGCATCAGAGCCACGAGCCTCCGTGCGGCAGCCCCGGGGGATGCACATCACTCCGGCCGGCACCCCCGGCAGCTCCCGGCTTCCCGCCCGCGCCGCTCCGCAGCCTCCCTCCGCGGGTACCTATCTCCGGTTATTCACCGCTGGGATGACAAATCTCCCGGGCGTGTGTCTGTCCCGTCCTTCCAGACAGCGCTGCGTCCCCATCTCGGCGGCGGACCGGCCGGCGAGGTGAGTAACCGCGAACTGACGGCACCACAAGAGCGTTTGTTTTGCTTTCCCTTCTCCTCCGCCCTCCCCGCGCTGACACGGAGGCCGTGAGCGGCCGACTCACCCTCTCCCCGCCGGGGCCGGCGGCGCGGGGCTGGGGGCAGCTCCGGCGAGCGGAGCAGCGGAGGGGCCGGG
>VZTD01006133.1:147845-191959 GCA_013397725.1 Rhagologus leucostigma | reverse complement strand
GGGGGGCCGCATAGGCGCTGGAGGAGATGGGGTAGCGGAGGGGTGCCCCGGGGGCCGGAGGTGTCTGCAATAGGGGAGGCGGGGGAGTTTTGTGTCTGTGTGTAACGGGACCGGGGGAGCTGCGAGGCTGCACCAATTCTGAAGGAGGAATGTTTAGAAGCTCTAGGGGCTGCAGGCTCCCTGGAGGATAGTCTGGGGGTACACACGAGCTTTATGGGGAGTGCGTGGGGGTTGCACGGAGGCTGTAACGGGGTCTGAATGGGACCTGTCTGTGAGATGTACGAGAAAACGTAATGGTAGGGCAGGGTAGCAGCTAAATCAGAGGAACAGGACCTTGGAAGTGGGAAAGAGGATGAAGGTGCTTAATGTCTGGTGGCACTTTTCTGCCAGGCATAGAAAACTGTGACATGCATGCAGGAGCCTTTCTCAATTAGAAGGAGACCTGACTTCAGAATACCACAGGACTAGCAATGTGATAAAGTTGGAAGTATCCACTTAGAGCAAAAGCACCGGGGATATTGTGGCCCCAGGCTGATGATCAGGTCTTGCAGAAACAGTTGCAGCCAAGAGGTAAATGGCAATGAAGAGCACCCATTGCTCTGGAAAAGGCTCCTACACATACAGAATATGACCCAACAATTGAAACACGTTGGTTCCTTCAGTTTGGGTCAGTTTTATTCCCCTCTGCTGTAATTGGGGAATTGAGAGTGTAAATGAGCTGAAGCTGGAGGTGAATGAAGCAGCTGAAAAGCCAGGCTCAGAGAGTAGCAAATTGCCCTATCACTCGACCAGCATGAGCACACACACCTCATGGCAGGGCACCCTTTCAGCAGAGGAGTCTCCCAGCAGGGCAGTCTCCCAGCAAGGGAGCCCACTAGCATGTATGGGCAATTGAAGAGTGCAGCAGGTGTGGGCCTTTCATGCCATGGCCAGCTCAGCTTTGAAAAAGTTTTTTAATCCCAGTTCTCCAAGAATGAGAATGGCACTGTGGCAGTCCTGATTGCTTCTTCCAAGGAGAAGGGGAGCCTGTATCCCTGTTGTGCTGCAAGAGCTGTTAGGAGGGAGGGTGTGTTTTGCTGTGTCCACATCACTGGGCTCCTCAAGGTCAGCCTTGACCCTTAGCTGAATAGACTCCTCTGAGCTAAAGGTCCTTTGTCATTCATTCATATTACATCCAATTAATGTGACTGTGAAGTTTGTAAGAGGTCAATATTGTGTTCTTTACATACCCAGAAAACATAGCAGAGACACTGAGGCTTCAGTCTTGCTTTTAAAGTATTGTTGCTTTCCAGGGTTTTGTTTTGGGTTTTTTTTTCTAATTGCATGGACCCTTAGGGATTGAGACACTTGTAAATAAATGTACTATTCATAGCACATTTAAAACAGAAATATTTGTAAGCTGTGTCTCTCTTTTAAAATCATATTAAAAGAACCAACAACTGAAGGGGTCTTTTCCACACGAAAGCACAGAATTTACTTGTGAGCTGCGTGAGTTTTTTGTTTACTGTCTCTTTACTTGTGCTTGCATTTTCTATGCAATTATCATTTCATTGGAAGTCATCACTAAAAAGTTCAAGGATTATCCCCAAACTGACATGATAGCCATGGTAATGATACTGGAAGACTCACACTGAAAATGAGTAATACAGACAACAAAAAAAGGCATATACTGTCAAAGAGCTCATTGTAATTCAAATCTACCAGATAAATGGTGAGTTTGCTTTAAATAAACCCTGACAACATCAGAAACCGAATCTAACCACCATTAAAAAAATCTATTTGCCTTATCGAGTTATTTCTGTGTATGGGAAGTAAATTGCCTCAGTTTTTCAACTGAAAAGATGTGATGGATCCTATCAATGTACCACCTTGAGAAATGCATGGTCTAAAACACAAGATAAAGGCAGCCTTTACATGCAGGATAAAGAGTTTTTGTTGTCATGGGTGAAGCTTGTTGAGAAGTCCTGAGCATGACGTAAGGAGGACAATCAAGACCTCATATTTACAAAGTTAACATTAGAAACTAAAGATAATTCTTATTTTTTGATGTGCTGAAATAGCAAGCAAAGTTTATGTAAAATAAGCCGGATAAGACTAGTAAGTGTATTAAAAGTAAGTGCATCCACAGTTTTCTTAGTGGGTAACACTAACGCATGTTCGTACCTGTCATACACCGTGCACATTCATACCCATCAGTATGAATCCATACTCATTCCTCACATAAAGCACACTTCCCGCTTGTGAAAAGGCTATGCCTTAGTACTTCAGAAAACTACTACTTTTTATTTTCTCAATTGCAAATTTTATCCCTTCTATCAAAAAGCACGTATCTAATGGAGCTAGAGGATTCCGAAATTCAATAAATGTGTCTGAATCCACAGTAACCTCTGTGAACTTGTTCTGCCACCCATCCAAGACCTGAGAGTAAAAATTGGTATTTGTCACTTCAGTCCCAATTAAATTTTCTTACTTCAGTAAAATCTCTTAGTTACTGCTCAAGGAAATGTATAGTTATGTGCTATGTGAGGGTACAGTGAACCTTTGAATTACGCCTTCAGTTTACAAGCTGCCAAACACAGAAGTATTTTTCAAATTTTTTTTTTTTAAGAAAAAAATGTGCCCTTTTTCTTCTTTTTCTCTTTCCCAAGGCCTGTTGGAATAACACAGTATCCATCAGTCCTTGCAAAGTCTCTTGCTAGCCTGATTCGTATTATGCCATTGAGTTTGTTGTCCTAGAGTGTTACTCCCAGGTAAGCAGGAAAAGACACATGCTCATATAAATCCTTGTCTCCTTTGTCCCAGGGAAAGACCATCTTCGTAAGTGAGCCCTGAAGGAGATGGTCAGTGACTAAAGATTCTGAAAAGAGCTCATTTAATGGGGAGAAAGAACTTGAATAAAGATGAGATTATTTATTTTGTTTACTGGTATTTTTGGAGGCCTTTTTGAGGAAAGGAATGACTCTCTTGTCATTGAAACATAATTTATGGAAACTCAGATTATTTTTTTCAGGGTCCAGAGGAAAACCGTTGTAGCAGAGGGAATAGAGAACAAGGAATGTGACAAACTGAAGATACAGCTGGTTTTAGTTTTTCTTATCTCTTTCTTCTGTGTAGCAGCAGAACTGAGTTTTTAGGAAAAAGCCCTACGTAGTGGAATTGTAAGACAAATTAATTTTGTTGCATTTCTGTAGCAAAACTGAAAAAATATTTGACCCAAACACCTTCAAAATTGGGGCAGTCAGTTAAATGGGAACACAAGATCACTTTGAAAATAAAGAGAATTTCAAGAATCCCTAGAATACAATGATACTTGGTTAGAGAACACTAATAGAATTAGGAGGTCTTGTCTCTTGATGCCTCGGACATACTGATTTGAACAAACACAAGTTTGAACATTCACTTCTCAGATGCAAACAGATATGCAGAAGCTTTTTCAAGATTTCTTTTTAGTGGCAACAGATAAAAAAAATTTTGCTAACTAACACTTTTGGTCTAATTCTTTAATTTTACATCAGATTTTCCATTTCATATCTATTCTGTTTTCATAGTTGCTGTGTAAATGAGAACAATATTTTTGGTAGTTACAATGATATGGCAAAAAAAAAGACAGTCACTGAATTCCATCTTGAGTAACATAATGTATAACAGAAATCTTTTACAGACACCAGTATATTAAAATATCATTAAATTGGGTTTTCTGGTTTAGCTTCAAAAGCAAGTCTTGCACCTCTCCCCATGCAGGATAGACTGACTCCCTGGCAAGGAGGAGCTCTGCAAGGGGGCTGTTTCCCATCATCCATGGTCCAGTATCTCAGGGCTGATACCTCTTTCTGTTTAGTAGAAAAAATAGGGTATTTTGGGCGTAAGTTCTGGGGTCTGATCCTTTTTCTTCATCTTTCCGATCATAGGTCACAGGTTGCATTTATCTGCTCCTTACAGGAGATCGAGGAGGGCTGTCTGATGCCATCATGACATAGCAGGGCCACAGAGCTTTTTTTTCTGTGTAATTTGATTTCCCGTTTCTATATCCAGATTTCACAAACACTACTTCTGGAGTGGGTTTTACTTGCTACACAGGAGATGGGACGATATATTTCTCCTCCACACTGCAAGAAACCAACACTATGAAGAGCATATTGCTAAGATCTCCAAAGCTCCTAACAGCATCTAGATACCCTTATAAAAAACCAGTTCCTCTCCTTGCAGCTCCAGCAACTCACCCTGCACTGTGAATTGGAGAGATGTATAAAGGCTGTTCCATTCCCACTCTTAAATGTAAGTGGTCAGGTGGAGAGAAGTCTGTGGAATAAATATGAAAAAATATATGCATTCTACTTACCTCCCCGAAGAAACTGAGTTTGATTCCCCAACATTCTTATACAGACAAAGCTGATGCTGGCAAACAGGATTCATTTAGTTAAATTGTAGTCCAGTTTTTTATGGTAGGAACACACATGCAGAACCTTTGCAGAAGAATGCAGTCACTATCTATAACAGTATGTGATGAAACTATGTACCTTTAGGGTCAGAAAATAAAATTACTAGATGAAAATTAATTGCAAGGGAGTTCTACATTCCTACAATGCATCTGAAGAAGCTCGAATTGAGACTGATTAATAAGTTTTCCAACTCTCATAAGAAATTAATCAGTGAAAATACATGATATCGGCAGTGGAGTTTAGCTAGGATATTCATATATCAATACTTAGATGTTTCATACACTGGGGTTCAGGTCACAAAATGGGAATAACATGTACATTGACAAATAAGTGAAGAGAACAGAGGGACCGCATTTGCTTGGGAACCTCTGTCTTCGTGGCTGAACCACATTTGAAGTCAAATTGAGTTTGATGTGGACCAAAGTTTACTAAATTAAACATGACTAATTTCCATTGAGAGACTATAAGGGATTTCAGTCTAGTATGACATCCATTCCCTAATATCCACTGATGAATGACACTGCTAGAAATAGCAATATAGGTAGGATGCTAATTGAGGGCGAAGTAAGAAAAATTGAGTAAGAAAAAAAGAAGGAAATTTCCCACAGTCCACTTAGAAACCTTAGAAGAAAATGCTGTGATAAAGTGGAACTACTGTTTGTCCTACAGTAAGATCTTCTGATATTAATAATGATTTCTTTTGTAGGCCTCAGCAATTTTAGATTGAACAGTAGATAAGTACAATGTTGAAACTCACTTTTCTTGTTTGGGAAAGTAAGCATTTTATTAATCACTTCAGTGGTATGCACATACTACTGCAATTTTTCTCCTGCTCTTGTTGCTCTGCCTACTCACCTCAACATTGATTTTTAATGTTAAATTTTACTTCATACCCTGTAATAAATACTGACTTGTGTAGTTAGCGTTCTTCGTTATATTACCTTTGGACTTCTACCAAAGAAACTAATTTAGTTCAGAAAATACGGGTGTAAAACACACTAAAAAGTAGGTCCTTGATCAATCGAATATTGAACAATTCACCCCAAACATGGCTGTGTCCAGTAGTCAGTGTGCCTCTTCCCAGAGGTGACATGCAATTAAGAAAGGGTTCCGGAGGAAGCACATGGATGAAGCTGTGGTGTTGCATGTATAGTATTGCCACAGGAAGCCCATTACCTGGAAGGAGGCAACAGTTGTCTCCATGAAGCCGAAGTAAAAGGTGTCTTGACTTTGTACTCTCTCCTGTGTCCTTAAGAAGATCACCCACACTTCCTTCTTTTCATTGTTTTAGTGTATTTCCATTATGGGAAGATGTGCAATTTAAAAAGAACATGTGAATAATTTGATGCTACTCTTTTTTGGTTCAACTTTACATGGAATTCATTCTGATAGAAATCTAACTTTTTCCTAGGATCGTATATTTCACTGTTAGAATTTATTTCTTATGTTTTCTGCTTCTGCGCCATTGAATATGCTCCCTAAAACAGTATTTCTCTTCTTGGAGTTAGAAAGGACTCCTGTGGCCTCTACTGAAGTTAAATCAAAGTGCAAATATATGGCTGGTCACACAGTATTCTCAGAAGTTTGTGTTTAGACATATGTAAGAAATAAGAAAGTTGTCTATATGCTAGCCAAGTAACAAAATACTGACTTACCTGACTTTGTTCTCACAGCAGTACTCATTCGTATTCCCAGCCTAGTTCATATAACTGTATCAACATATCTTCACATTTAATTAGCTCTGTAAGAACTACAGGGAAATAGTAGATTGGAAACTCATCTCCTGAGTCTTGCCTTGAATTTAGGTAAAGCAATACTAACAACTTCTCTCTTTTTATCCATTTGTAAAATGGATATGAAAACATCCATGATGATCTGTATAATACTACAGTCTTTGCTTAATACCATTGGAGTTTGTTATTCTAAGCTGCAAAAGTCTGCCTTGCACAAAAAACCCCTTAAACTGTTGCTAGTTCCCTATTATTGTACTCTGCTCTGGTTTAAAGAACCCTAAACAGAAAAGAGTGAAACCAAGTCACTGGTTCTACTCTTTCTGGGGATATGATGTGTCTCAGAAATGATCAAAAATCTACAAGTGCACCTAAATTTACTAATAAGCTGCATTTTTACTTATTTGTTTTTATACTGCTCAGAATTCTGCTCTATGGTATGCCTATGTACTTCACTAATTTCCATGAACCTGACAATACATATCCGTAAGCATAAGCGATTTAGGTACATTTCTATTTCCTTCACATTGCTAAAAACACATTCTGATTATTAGAATGTGTAAAAACACATCCTAAAAAATGTTACTTTTTTATATTCTTAATTAATTTTGTAAGGACACTTAAAGATCCCTTTTAAAATCTCTTAATTCAAAGCAACTTCTGTGCTCTGTAACTGAAGGGGTTTGCAGTTTCACAAAAATCTCTGGCATTCATGGATTTAAATGGAGTTGACTTGAAAAAATCACACTGTCAGTAAAATTCTACAATATAAGGATTAGACAAGCAAATCCAGTGAGCTTTATCTATAGGAGAAAAATCTTCCAAGGTTTCCAGAGAAGTGCTGTAACACTTAACAAGACCTCCTTCCTTTCCTTTTCTAGCTTCCTGATTACACCTGTAATGAAGACTGAGTCCTGACTTTCAGAAATACTTATAAATTATTTCTTGTGCAGCTGAGTTCAGACTGCTTGTTGTTGCTGGGTTAGATTCAAAGTGTTGTATGTGCTGCTATGGTTCTTTTTTTCTCTGACAACTCTGACAACATAAAATGTTGTCATGCATAAAATGTCCCCATGCATAGCATGGGGATACATAAAGTGTGGAAAAACCTGAGCACAGAGAAACAGGAAAATTAAATACAAACAATCTTTATAAAACATTGTGTCGTTGTTTTCTTTCTTGTTGCCATCCAAGAGCTTTGGCATCAGCTATCTTTTGCAAGAGATACCATAACTCTAGAGTGAATATATGTACACACATATGCACATATATAAACTCAAGAACCCAATCAAAAGTAATGGTATCAATGTCTAATGAAAGCCTATACCCATTAAAATACAACAATACTGCATGCTAGTAATGACTGTCAATACTTATTAACATTTTTGTTGCATTGCCCTTCTTTTTTTTTCTGGAATTTTCACAGCACCTCATGTTACTATTACGGGGAAACATTTCGAAGACTCAAATTGATTTGATTTCAGTATAAAAAGATTAAAAAAACGAGTTTTAAGTGTTTAGCTGGACTGCAGACATGGGTTTTAGTATCTCACAAGGTAGAGACAGTAGGAAAGAAGGAATATACAAAAAGAAATGCTGTCTGGCTAGAAAGCATGAGTAGACAGAAGGGCTTTCCTCAAGATAATGATTTTTTAGAGCATATGCCTTTGTGTATTGGCACAAATGAAATCTCTAAAGTAATCTCTAATCTCTAAAGTAGATGCTAATTAACTTTCATTGCTGCACCATTAATACATTCACAGATGCTTCTCAGCTTTGATGTTATAGTGTCTGGGAGAGGAAAAACTGTGGACTGCCTCATCAGTCGGCTTCTCTCCTGTGCCAGGTATATTTATACTGTTTGGGGTGCCTCATTCCATGGAATATATTTGCCCAGCCAGGAGTGTCCTACTGGCCCTGATATATTGTGAAGGAGAGAGAGTAAGAAAAGGGCGCTCAAACATGAGAATGAAGCACTGGGTCTTGTTTACTGAGAGCTTGACATCACATTTTTCTACTCAGATCTTTCTGGGCTCCTCAAAACCTGTACTTTGAAAGACCGCAAGCACCTCAGGTCTTAATAGAATAGAATTTTAGTCTCCTTTCTGCGCTGGGTGATGCTTTTGGATGTTGGCCAACTATTAACATTCCATGGTGAATCTTTTTTAAATTTCAGGCTAAACTAATAAATTAGTAATATAAATAGCAGAGGCAAAAAACCCAGCCACCCCTGTCTTTAACTGCCTGCTATAATCACAAGTCCTATGATCATTTCTGTTACATGACATGATAGGATCATTAGGTGATCTTTTTAGGTTTTTATGATGATTCAGCTGAAGACAGAGCAGCTATTATAACGTAGTTTCACTCTCAGAATGATGTTTCTTACTATGCTCCTTCACTGTTTTGGCAACAAAGGATGCTGAGAGCTGTTACTCAAGTAACAGTCATAAAGTCAGTGGATATATTCAAGCATGGCTGACTCCTGAGTCACCTTTTCTTATTATAAAGTGTCTATATTCAAGTATCCTTTTTCAATAGTCTGCATTTCACTATGCAGACAGGGCTTTTTACACACTCTAAAGCAAATTTTAAAATCCTCTGTGGTATTTATTATCTACAAAATATAGCATAATACCATGGTTATGGCTGGAAGGGACATTTAAAGATAATGATGACCCACGACAGGAGCATCCTTCACTAGGTCAGGGTGTGAAACCTGACCTTGGACACTTGCAGTGATGGGGCATCCGCGGCTTATCTGAGCAACCTGTTCCAGTGTCTCACCACCCTCATTGTAAAAGCTTTCATCCTTATATCCAAGCAAATCTACTCTCTTTCAGTTTAAAACCATTGCGTCCTCTCCCCATCACAGGGAAGTTGACTGCGATGAGGTCTCCCCTCAGTCTCCTCTTCTCCAGGCTGAGCAGAACAAGTGACCTCAGCTGCTCCTCATATGGCTTCCCATCTAGACTCTTCACCGTCTTTGTGGCCCTCCTTTGGGCACTGTCCAATAGCTTTATCTCTCTTATCCTGTGGCACCCAAAACTGCCCCCAGCACTCGAGGTGAGGCTGCCCCAGTGCAGAGCAGAGCAGGACAATCTCCTCCCTTGCCCGGCTGGCGATGCCAGGACACGGGTGGCCCTCCTGGCTGGCAGGGCACTGCTGACTCGTGTTCAGCTTGTCATCAACCAAGACCGCCCCAGGTCCCTTCCTGTGGCGCTGCTTTCCAGCATCTCATTCCCCAGGCTGTCTGCACATCCAGGGTTGCCCCATCCCAGGTGCAGAAGCTCTAATGCCGTGGAAAAACACAGGACGCACAGTCATTCCAAGCAATGGCTGCAGAACCCCACGGCAGCCAAAGCTGGCACTTCTATAAGTTCATGAATCAAGGTCTAAATCAAACACTTTGAGGTCCTAATCCAGCTGTGAGCCTGCATGTTCTCCTTTAGTACAAACTTTACAAATACTAATGTAGGATGTAGGCAGAAGCATGAACTGGGCTTTTTTCCTAAAGCTTGTTTCAGTGGTTTGGAAACCACGTTCCTAAAACAGTGTCAGGGGAAAAGAATCACTATGTCTTCTTTCACCACTCGCACTCCAACACTGTAGATAAACACTTGAACAGTAATCCAAGAAAAATAAACCTGTTATTTAATATAATCACATTGCTGTTAAATGAGGGTTAGCATCTGAGAAAACTTTTCCCTAAGTGCAATCTGAAGTTCAATTCAAGTGTTGAAACTGGTTTTTCAAAGGTACTATTAGCTTTTTTGTAATTTGAAAAACTTTATTTCACCACTCTTCAATATTAACAAACAATAAAAAGCTTTCACCAAAAATCATGGAAACAATGTCACAGACATCTGTGAAATTGCAAATCTGCTTACGGTAGGAGAAAATCAGAAGTCCAAGACTGCAAGTTTTATTCTAACTTAGAGTTCAGTGTCCATCTTTAAAAAACAAGATGAGCTGGAGTTCTAATTTTTTCTTTTTCCTGGCTCAGAGAGGTTAAGTCAAAACACAATGTTTACTAATGTCTTGCTCTCGAAGTTACACTGAATCTGCCTGTGAAGGATACATGACATTTTTATTCGTCACAGTGCGAACGGGTAAGAGATGTAAATAAATACTGTTGATAGACAAAGACACTTCAGCCTGCATTCAGTGTTAGAGTGATAGTACCACAAACCAGCATTGTAGTTGTCTCAGAAGTGGGTTTGCAGTGACCTCTGTAGGACAGACCTGAGACAGGATCTGTTCATGCTCCAGGACTCACTTTCTGGGAAGCCGTAATTATATCAGACACTGCTGCAGCTTTAGCACAATCTCGGAGCAGATTTTCTGCTTACTTGTACTAAGATAAGAAACTGTGGGTCTTCAGCCCCTGATACCCAGAATGCCTGACATTTCTGCTGTGGTAGTGACCTCCCCACTGGTCCCTTTAGCCTTTAGACACCTTAGTACCATTTGTGCATGTGAATATTATTAAGTTCTGAAAAGTAATATCTGTGAAACCACCTGTTTTGCTAGATTTCAAGGTTTATGGTATACAGAGATCCTCCAGTAACCAGAATCTGGCTCACCTATCACAGGGAGAGACAACCACCAACTACAGAATGTTCAGTTCAGTGTGAATGTTGGGATTATTTCTTGAGTAACTGTGCTGTAAGACGGGGACAGTTTGTGCAGCATTTTGATCTCTGGCCTCTTTTAACAGAGCAACATTGTCTACCTCTTCCTTCAGGAAAAATTCAGTGGGGAAAAGCAGAAGGTGAAAACACTGAGTTACGGCTTCACAGACTTCCAATCCCAGCCCAAGTTTCTGAATCAAAGAGACAAAATCAATTCCAGTATGTGTTGTTAAGCAAAATCTCTTTGACTAGTTCAAGATTCATGCTCCTCACTTATCCAGGAAAACTGCAGTAAATTATTACTTTTTCATGACCACCTATACAGGCCTTAGGACTAATCACCAGTGTACAGGAAAACCAGGGGATCAGGCCTAGCCAGCAAGAGTTTGTGAAATTCACGTCTTGCTTGACCAACCCAATCCCTTCTATGACCTGGTGACAAGCTTAGAGGATGAGGAAAAGGCTGTGGATATTTCTACTTGAACTTTAGTAAAGCCTTTGACACTCTTTGCCACAACATTCTCCTGGAGAAACTCTCTGCTCATGTCTTGGACAGACGCACTGTTCATGGGGTAAAAACCTGGCTGTATGGCTGGGCCCAGAGAGTGGTGGTGGATGGAGTTACATCCAGCTGGTGACCAGTCACCAGTGGTGTTCCCCAGAGCTCAGTACTGGGGCCAGTCCTGTTTAATATCTTTATGGATGATCTGGATGAGGGGATTGAGTGCACCCTCAGTCAATTTGCAGATAACACCAAGATGGGTGGAAGGGTTGACCTATTGGAGGGCAAGAAGGCTCTGCAGAGGGATCCGGACAGGCTGGATCATGGGCCAAGGCCAGTGGGGTGAGGTTCAACAAGGCCCTTGGGTCACAACAACCCCAGGCAGTGCCACAGGCTGGGGCAGAGTGGCTGCAAAGCTGCCCACAGGAAAAGGACTTGGGGGTGCTGGTGACAGCAGCTGAACATGAGCCAGGGTGTGCCCAGGTGGCCAAGAAGGCCAATGGCATCCTGGGCTGTATCAGCAACAGTGTGGCCAGCAGTACAGGGCAGGGATTGTCCACCCATACTTGGCACTGGTGAGGCCGCACCTCAAATCCTGTGTTCAGTTTTGGGCCACTCACTCCAAGAAGGACATTAAAGTGCTGGAGCATGTCCAGAGAAGGTAACGGAGCTGTGAAGGTTCCAGAGCACAAGTCCTATGAGAACAGCTAAGGGAGCTGGGGTTGTTTAGGCTGGAGAAAAAAGTCCCAGAGGAGACAGACTCACTTTGAATTACCTGAAAGGTTGTGGTGAAATGATGATCAGTCTCTTCTTCCAAGCAGTTAACAATAGGACAAGGGGAATGGTCTCAGGTTGTGCCAAGGAAGGTTCAGGTTGGATATTAGGAAAAATTTCTTCACTGACAGAGTGGTTAAGCATTGGAACAGGCTGCCCAGTGAGTGGTGAAGTCACCATCCTTGGAAGCATGCAGAAGACAAGTAGATACAGCACTTCGTCCTGTGGTTTAGTGGGCATGGTGGTATTTGATCAATGCTTGCGCTTGATGGTCTTGGATATCTTTTCCAACCTAAATTATTCTGTTACTCTGTTACCTGGGAAACAGTATTGCAGCAAAGAAACCCAGCCAAATGCTTGGCTATACTGGCAAAGGCAGAGACAGCAGATCCAGGGAAGTTATTCTTTCCCTGTTAATGATTCAGCCCTTGTGAGGTGACTGTGAATTGCTGGGTCCAGTTTTGGATCCCAGATAATATAGGGAAAAGATGGATATATTTGGTTTGGTTCAGCAGAGCCCCCTAGCCTTCTGTTAACCTGGGAAAGGGGATAAGAGATTTGGGGAGATCTGTTGCTTCTTCAACTTCATAGAATGATGGAATACTTTGTGTTGGAAGGGATCTTTGCAGATCTAGTCCAACTCCCCCACAATAAGCAGAGACATTTTCACCTAGATCAGATTGCTTAGAGCCCCATCCAACCTGACCTCGAATGTTTCCAGGGATGAGGCATTCACAAGGTCTCTGGGCAACCTGTTCCAGTGTTTTACCATCTCATTGTAAAAAATGTTTTCCTTACCTCTAGTCCGAATCTACCCTTTTATTTTAAACGTGCTACCTTTTGCCCTATTGCTTCAGGCCCTCCAAAAAAAGTCTGTGTTAATCTTCCTTATAAGCCTCCTTAAGTATTGAAAGGCTGCAAATAAGGTCACCCCAAAGCCTTCTTTTCTCCAGGCTGAGACCCAACCCTTAGTCTTTCCTCATAGAAGAGGTGCTCCAGCCTCTATGTGGCTCCAGATCATCTTTGTGGCCTTTTCTGGACTCATTCCAACAAATCCTTGTCCTTTCTGTGATGGGGACCCCAGAGCTGGATGCAGCACCGCAGGTGGGGTCTCTCCAGAGCAGAGCAGAGGGGCAGAATCCCCTCCCTGGCCCTGCTGCCCACGCTGCTTTGGATGCAGCCCAGGACACGTTTGGCTCTCTGGGCTGTGAGGGCCCATGGCTGGGTCAGGTCCAGCCTCTCACCCACCAGCACCCGCAAGTCCTTCTGGGCAGGGCTGCTCTGATCTGTCCATCCCCAGCCCGTGTTGGTACCAAGGACTCCCTAACCCAGGTGCAGCATCTTGCATTTGGTCTTGTTGAAACTTGTGACATTCTCATGGATCCACTTCTTGAGCTTGTCCAGGTCCCTCTGAATGGCATCCCATCCTTCAGGTATGTCAACTGCACCACTCAGCTTGGCGTCATCTGTAAGCTTGCTGAGGGTGCTTGATCCTTTTGTCTGTAT
This sequence comes from Rhagologus leucostigma, assembly GCA_013397725.1. Classification (NCBI taxonomy): domain Eukaryota; kingdom Metazoa; phylum Chordata; class Aves; order Passeriformes; genus Rhagologus; species Rhagologus leucostigma. The sequence continues at coordinate 178,374 of VZTD01006133.1, read as the reverse complement.
CACAGATGAAGATACTAAACAGAATCAGTCCCAACATGGGCTCCTGAGGGATGCCATTCATTAGTGATTTCCAGGCAGATTGATCAATTGACCACTACTCTCTGGATGCAGGCATGCAGCCTTGTCCACTGAACAGTCCACCCATCAAATCCCTTTCTCTCCAGTTTAGAGAGAAGGAAATTGTGGAGAACTGTTACAAAGGCTTTACGGAAGTCCAGATAAATGTCATCGTTATCCCTTCCTTGCCCACTGATCTGGTCCCTCCATCATAGAAGGCCACTTGGCTGGTCAGGCAAGACTTGCCCTTGGTGAAGCTGTGCTGGCTGTCTTGAATCACTTCCATGTGCCATAGCACCTTCTCTAGGTAGTTCTGTCCTATGCTCTTCTCAGGCACAGAGCAGAGGACTTCTCAGGTCCTTATTTCTATCCTTTTAAAGGATGGGTACCATGTTTCCTTTTCCACTCACCTCTGGGATGTATTTCATCAGGTCCTTTAGACTTAAGTGTGTCCGGGTTTCTCAAGTAGTCTCAAACACGATCTTCTCTTAGCGTGGGAGGACTTTGTTCCCCATCCACTCCAGAGGTGTGGGAAGAGATTGCCAGTGAAGACTGGGGAAAAATCTATAGAGCACCTCAGCCTTCTCTTCATCTATTGTTACGTTTGCCAGTTTTTTTCATCAGGAAGTTGCGCTTTCTCTGACCTTCAAATTCCTCATGGGAGGATACAGGGAAGGTAGAGACAAATTCTATTCAGAAGTGCACATCAGTAGATATAAAGCAAGAGACACAAACTGGAGCATGAGAAGCTCAGACTAGAAGTGTTAAAATGTTATTTACTGTGAGTGTGGTTAAACACTCTGGAACAGGGAGGTTTTAGAACCTGTCTGCCTGTTCAAGGCTATGATTAACTTGCTGTCATTGACCATGATGATGGACAGAGTGATCTCCAGAGGTGCTGATGAGGTTCAACCACTTGTGATTCTTTGAATTATCTTCTACACAAAATCGTGCCAAGAAAGTCAGCACTGAATTCTTTTAATTTGCTGCTGTTTAGCTCAAACTAACAAAGAGCAGTAACTATTTGGCTCCTAAGTCTAGACTCTCGGAACAGAAGTGTTCCACTGGCAAGTACTATGTGCGTCATGGTTTTAAATTGCAAAAACTTCAGACAGCAGTACAAATTCTGACGCTATAGATGACTAAGAGAAAAATATTGTATATTTTTTCCAACTGAAAGTACCATGAGCAAGCACTCAATTTCCATGAAGATAACATCAAGATACAATGAACTGAGTAGCTGATATTGAACTGAGACAATCTATATCAAACTTGTCTTTACTTCAAACAGTATTTTCCTTGAAAGATAAGTCATGTCAGTGTTGAAAAAAACCACAGTTCATAGGTGTATTTAAGTGCTTTTTATGTGGAGATCACATCAATTAATGGCAATACAGGTGGTGAAAGGATGTTCTCCATTTACAGATGAAGAGCCTGACTGAGCCTGGATGTATTTACAGCCTCTCTCAGTAACCTTAAGGTTAATAATGCAGTCTTTGCCTTGAGTGCTATCAATGAGCAGCACTTAAGCAGTCACCTGGAAGATCAGCAGGAACAGAAGAAGCTGTTTTCTTGGACCAGCATTTATCTCACAAGTTCACATCATCATGCTCCACAAAATGTATTTCTATTCCCACAGAATATTGAGTCATCCTCTTGCCAAGCCAGGAGCAGGGAACACATCAGAAAGGAGAACTTCCTGCACCACACAGAAAACTAGTGCCTGAATCTTGTTAGAGAAGACCGTGTATCTGTTTTTGACTCGAATCCTGTCTCAATACCTCCACTGACAATCAGCAGCACAGTACATCCAACAATCTGGATTTCATAGCCTACCATGTTCTCCTTTGTGCCCAGTTAGGCATTACTGACACAACTCAAAGACTTATATCATCCATACAACTCCAGCTTCCTAATCAGCCATCAAAGCAGCAGCCCACAATGTCGTTTACTGAACATAGTCTATTTGCATGGCTTGTGCTGCATGAACATAGTTGCTTCATGCCATTTTGTTACTCTCCAGCTCCTGTATAGGACAAGTGAGGTCCAGGTCCCAGCCAAAGCACATTCCTGTCTACTCTCCCCCTGGAAGCAGAAGGTGCTGCACCAACTGCACCACTGCTGAACAGGCAATAAACTCTTCACACAGCTGTAGTTCACCTACATGGAGACCTCCAAGCCAGTCTAAAAATAGGGCTGTTTATCGGAATAAAACACAGGCACATGCCTCCTCATAGTTTCTCACTAGTCAGGGCTTCCCAGACAAGGGCTGACCAGTGGAGAAGAGTGCCCCAGGTTGTGTTTGAAAAAAGTGAGTCAGTAACAGCCAAGCTCTTGATGGCAAGGATGCCACAAGAGTGAGATAGAGGTAGGACAATGTGCCATAAAACAACATGCCCTGTATGGCACATAGTGTGCCCTGTATGGCATGACTAGATCAGGAAGACTTTAGGAGCTTCAAATGTGAACACCAATTTCAGCATAAAGTGTTCTCCCTAGGCTGAAAGTATGATTGGGAAAAAATGTGTGCAGAGAGAAAAGGTTATTTGTGCAGGGCCATAATGTCAATATCTGTAAACCCTATTAATATAATAATGCAAGAGATGTAATTTAGAAATCCAGTCATTTTCACAAATATTCCTTTAGTTTGTTTCACCACTGATTTTTACTAGCTGTTCCTCTTAGAGCTGCCCCTTTTATTTTTTTGAAAACAAAATACGTTCCTATCAATGAAGTTATGCAACAGATCAAGAGTTTCTTGAGAAAATAGTTTGGATCTCTGAGTATGATTTTTCCCATTAGTGCAACAATTGATCTACTAATATATTATCCTACCAGAGCTGATACACAAAAATATGAAGTCACTAGATTTTCCTCCTTTGGCATTTGAGTAACCTGCAGGTAGGAGCACTTCACAAAGAGCTTAGAGTGATCATGGTATCTGAGACTGGGCAATGCTTTACTTATAGTTCTCTCTGTGGAATAGCCATTCATCTGATCCTGCAGCAGTTTTTCACGTTTTTTTCGCATCCTCCCTTCTGAGTCATTGCTTACAGCCCTGGAGAAAACCAGAAGCCCTAGTTGGCAAGTGTCTGAAGCCTGTTCCCCTAGCCATGCCCTGATCATATTTATATCGTATATCTGTAGTTGTTTCAAAACAGTGTTTTCACAGAAAATGTTTCTCTGCGCTTCAAGCTACCTCTGAGACTGCAGTAAAGCCTTCTCTAGATGCTGATAACTTTTCTTGAGCATCATCGTTCCCAGAGACAGACTTACACTTAATGGTCGTTTTCACACCAGATCTGTATGAAAATCTTTGTACCTTATCAAAAATTTAATATAAAACTTTCTGTAACTTGCATTACATTGTTTTGTTGTAGTGGATTTTTTTTGTTTGTTTGTTAGTTTCAATTTTGTATGGAAGCCCTGCACTGACTTAATGGCTGTAAGGCTAGGCTGTCTTTGTGTGAAGGGGTTAGAGGTGATGATAAGTTACCTTTACACAGAAACTGAGCTGCACCTTCAATGTGGTGTGGAGAAAGATCCCTGCATGGAGAAATAGTGATAACATGCAGTGGCAGAAGTTTGAGATATCTAATATGGGAAAGATATTTCTGGCAAGTGAAGCAGTTCTTTGGTAGCAGTAGGATGTTCAGTCTGAAGACACATTTATACTTCAGCAGCTACTTTGACATTTGGTATGCTTCCATAAGAAATCTGTTGTTTCATTTTAATTTGTTGCAGGAGCTGTAATGTCTTGGAGGATCCTTACTGCCAAGATGAGGAATTACCGGAGGAAGTGGTCAGGCTGCACAGCATAAGGGAAGAGAAAAGGGAGACAGACAGGATGTTCTCTGAGACTCAACAGCCTGAAAAGCCACCAACCCCACCTGCAGCTGAAAAGCTGGCACTGTTCACCCCTAATATGAAGGTAAGTGCAACCTCTGGAGAATGAAAGAGATGGAAGCAGGTGACTTACAGCACAAAGAGGAAGGCTCTTATCTCACCTAAAGGCTTGTGGCTGCACTGTGAGTTCACTGTCCTCAAAGTTGAGTAGGAGCTCCATGCACCTTCAAGCAAATGATCTGGTCCACCTAACCCTTAACCGTGCAATTTCCACCAGGAAGAAACAGTGATCAGTGGGTGACTCCTTGCTGCAGGGGACAGAAGCAGCCATCTGTTGACCTGACATATCAGTTAGAGAGATTTGCTGCCTGCCAGGGTCCTCTGTCCAGGATAATGTGTAGGGATTGCAGAAGCTTGTCTGATTCATTGACTAATACCCCTGCTGATCTTCCATGGGAAAGCAAATGATTCTCCTAGGGAAAACTTGAGCTCTTGGGCCCAGGTAGTGTTCTCAGTCCCACTGGTGAAATGAAAAGAACCTGCATGTACATACAGAAGACTAGGGGACCAGATGAGGTGCATCCCAGAGTCCTGAGGGAATTGGCTGATGTACTTGCCAAGCCACTTTCCATGATATTTGAAAACTGATGGCAATCAGGTGAAGTCCCAGGTGACTGGAAAAAGGAAAACGTAGTACTCATCTTTTAAAAGAGTAGAAAGGAGGATCTTGGGAGCTACCAATCTGTCAGCCTTCCCTCCGTGCCTGGGAAGGTCGCTGGAAGATCCTCCTAGAAGCTGTGCTAAGGCACACTTGGACAGGGAGGTGGTTTGGGGCAGGCAGCACAGCTGCATCAAGGAAACATCCCGCCTGACCAATTCTGTGGCCTTCTATGATGGGGTGACTGCGTTAGTGGGCAAGAGAAGGGCTACAGATGTCATTTATCTGGAATTCTGTAAAGCCTTTGACATGGTGCCCCACAATGTCCTTCTCCCTTAAAATGGAGAGGAATTTCATGGGTGGACTGTTAGACGGATAAGAAAGTAGTTGGATGGTGGTATCCAAAGGGTAGTGGTCAATGGCTCAGAGTCCCAATGAACATCAGGGACAATGGTGTCGCTCAGGGGTCCATACTGGGACCAGCGTTATATAATATTTTCATTTGTGACATGGAGGGATTGAATGCACCCTCAGCAGATTTTCAGATGACACCAAGCTGACTGGTGCAGTTGACACACCTGAAGGATGGGATGCCATCCAGAGGGACCTGGACAAGCTCAAGAAGTGGATCCATGGGAATCTCATGAGGTTTAAAAAGAGCAAGTGCAACTTGGGCTTCCCAGCCCAGGTATCAACATGGGCTGGGAATGAACAGATCAGAGCAGCCCTGCCCAGAAGGACTTGGAGGTGCTGGTGGGTGAGAGGCTGGACATGACCCAGCCATGGGCACTCACAGCCCAGAGAGCCAAACGTGTCCTGGGCTGCATCTGAAGCAGTGTGGGCAGCAGGGCCAGGGAGGGGATTCTGCCCCTCTGCTCTGCTCTGGAGAGACCCCACCTGCAGTGCTGCATCCAGTTCTGGGGTCCCAGCACAGGAAGAACATGGACCTGTTGGATTGAGTCCAGAGTAGGGGCACCCAGAATACTGGAGGGATTGGAGCACCTCTCCTATGAGGAAAGACTGAGAGCATTGGATTTGTTCAGCCTGGAAAATAAGGCTTTGGGGTGACCTAACTGCAGCCTTCCGGTACCTGAAGGGAGCCTACAGGAAACCTGGAGACAGACTTTGTACAAGAGCATGTAGCAACAGGACGAGGAGGAATGGCTTCAAATTGAAAGAGAGTAGGTTTGGATTAGATATCAGGAAATACTCTTTATTGTGAGGGTGGTGAGACACTGGAACAGGCTGCCCAGAGAATTTTTGAATGTCCTGGAAGTGTCCTAGGCCAGATTGGATGGAGCTCTGAGCAATCTGATCTAGTGGAAGGTGTCCCTCCCCAGGGTAGGGAGGGTTGGAACTAGATGATGTTTAAGGCCCCTTCCAACTCAAACTAGTCTATGTTCCATGATTCTATGACGTGGAAAACACTGTGGTATAGAATGCCTTCTCTGCCTCAGTCTTTACTAGCAGTCCCATCCTTCAGAAAACCCAGAGACACATGAAGAATGTGGAGAAAGGAAAATGCGTCCTTTGTGGAAGAGGATCAGGTCAGGGAACACAAGCAATCTGAACATACCAGAGGCCTGTTGGGATACACCCGTGAGTGCTGAGTTAACTGGCCTGTACCACTCTAAGACCATTCTCAGTAATTTTTAGTAGACTTTAAAGAGACTGGAGAGTATCTCCTTGAGAAAAGACTGAGATGGGTTCAGCCCAGGAAAGAGAACTCATCCATACCTAGAAATACCCAATGAGAGAGTGCCACATAGAGAGCCACACTCTCCTCAGTGGTGCTCAATGAGAGGACCAGAGGCAGTGGGCACAGACTGAAACACAGGAGGTACTTTCTAAACATCAGGAAACTTTTTTTTCTGTGAGGGTGACTGAGCACTGGCACACGTTGCCCAGACAGTTTGTCGAGTCTCCCCATTGGAGATCTGCAGAAGCTGTCTGGACACAGTCCTGGGCAACCAGCCCCAGGTGGCTCTGCTGCAGCAGGGGATTAGACCACAGGACCTCCAGAGGTGCCCTCCAAACTCAGTCATTCTGTAATTCTGTGTTTCATATAGCCTGTCATTTGTATATCTCACTAAAAGAAATGACAAATAACTTCCAATTCTTTTTCAGACTTTGATCTTACATGGTGATAAATTGCCTAATGCTCCTGCTGAAAATGTCTCTGAAGTGGTGAAATAGTAGTAGTAACCAGGGTAAAACTTTTTAGCCAGTTTAAAGTGTTATATAAGAGAGCAGAATCAGGCAGTTAACAATCCTTATCAGATGTTTTTGCCATTGCTTTCAATGCAATTTTAGATATGCATCTCTGAGACCTTATTTTGTAATTTACTCCTGCTGTCAGACCTAGACTAGATTGTTCAAAACATGGGCAGTTCAGACAATTAGTATTTTACACACAAACTCTAAGATATGAAATCCCTGATTTTTCTAACTTTTTTTTTCTTGTGATCATCTAAAAGCTTTTATCTCAGTCCTTCTGGTATTCCCAGAGTAGGGTGAGGTACTTTTTCATCATATTGTTTCTATATCATAGTCCTCTTACTAGTAAGGCTGTAGAATTTCAGCCCTAGATGCACCAATGCTTTCCTTAATGTTGCAATGCTCCTGGTACCAGTGCAGACTGCTGATTTCCACCAAAACTGATCACTTGCATTGGTTCTGCTGTGCATGCTTGGGCTGTGCCTTCGAAGGGGAGTTTCCAGTGTCCTCCTCATAAAGGTTTCAGCACCTAACTGAAATCCAAGACTACACTGATGTCGCAGGCATTATAGTTCATTTCTAAGTATAACGCATGTGTGGGTCTCTTACAAACCCTTCTCAAAACCACATTTTTTGCCCTTGTATTAAGCAATTCACCGGGGCAGATATTCTTGGCCAGCATTCATGGGAGCTGTACATTTACTACCTGTTTCCTTTCCTAGCTCTGCAACGTACCCCTCTCTTAAACAAAACATATAGAGTGGCAGGGAAAATGACAACAACATAAAAACCTCTACCATATTTCCTGCAGGGACAGATAAAACTATCCGTGTCACTATGACCATGCTAGGCAGGTTCAAAATTATTTCACTTGACAGTTTGACCTACTACTTGCCTTATGGTGATACTTTATTCCTTGTTAGTGATCAGGATAAGGCATTTTGGTTTAAAAGGGCAAATAAAACTGTCAGATTTTTACAGGATTCATCAGTTGTTTTCTTTGTACTGTACTAATACTGTTAGTTCTTATTTAATAGTGGATTTTCACTGTAACTTTGGGAATGACAAAACATCCATGTCATTTTGTTGTAGTCAGAACACATACAAGAGAAGAGGCTTAGGACTGTGGCATTTGCAGTCCCCTTTATCTCAGAGTTACATACACACTTCCCCATCTGTCCCATTGCTTTATTAACCAGCCCTCTTCAGCAAGAAAAGTTTAGTCTTTTCCAGAAGGAATAATTTACTTTCTGGTACAGATTAATTACAATTATAATTGGTTTGATTTTGTTTTCTCCTTTCTGTGGCTAGAGTGAGATTTCTTTTGACACTTAACTTGGGCTAGTTTTATTTTATTAAAATAGGTAGTATCTCCTCAGCCTGAAGCTATACACTGCACTTTTATCTATTGCAGGACTACATCACTCAGCAGTAAGCAAGTCTGCAGAGTAAGGATGGCAAAAGCAACAGGTGTTATTTACCTTGACTAAAATTACCACAAGATGTCACCAGTGTCAAATATAAGAAAGGACAAAGAAGATTTCAGAGGCTTATTATTCAGGAAGTGTTTGCAAAGCTGATTTACAAAATACACATCCTGTAAAAATCACCACTGTTGTAAAAATTTGTCCAGTTAAAGCAAGAATTTTTATAATACATTCAAGTAACTGGTGGTACACCAATCTTTTAGATTGGTTTAAAGAAGGATTTATTTGCAGTTGTTGGTTTCATCTAAACCAGTTTCTTGGGTTTGATTTTAAACTTTTAACACTTTTTGAAGTATGGCTTCAGAGATAAATATGGAAATATTGAGATAGATGTTCTCTGAGTAGCCATTATTTATCCTGAACATTGTGTGTTGTGTGCTTTTTCAGTGAATTCATTTCTTTTACATTGGCTATGTGCAAGATTCTAAATTAGGAGGATTTCCAAAGTAATTTCATAGCTGGAAAGACTTTCTCCTTTTTTTGTAGTTTTCTTCAGAGTGTTATGGTGATTTGTTTTGGGCTTTTTTTTTACACGATGTGTGCTGTGTTTGGAGACACTGCTTCACATCTTGCCTTTTAAACAGTTTGCATCAGCACAGTTTAATACGTTATCCCTCTAATCTGCTGTTGTTTTATATCTACATTGTGTTAATAAAAAGAGGAAGACATAATGAAGATGTAAGGTTGTGATAGCTCAAGATGTTAGCTCAAAACTGTACCTATTTGTTTCAGCTACAGGGTTGTTAGTTAAGAAGTGCCGTCACGATTTTAGTGGTGTCATTTTAGTGACAGACATCTCCACTTATCATTGTTCTCATACAAAAATAGGGAACGTAGGGTAACTTGATTCCAGATAGATAAGGAACTGGACCCTGTCCAGAGCACTGATTCATCATATGAATTAACTGTATGAATTTAACCATATACAATCACATTTATCTTAATAAATCTCAGTCTTTTCAAACTCCTCCCTATGGAGGGTTTTGATGCTTATTGTTCTCCTTCAAAAGCACTTTGGAAAGCAACTTCTGATGGAACTGTGCACTTCTTTCCCTGTAAACTGTTCTCAAAAGACACTTGAACACTGCAGCTCAAACAGAGCTTCAGCCACACACATTTCTGACACCAAGAGAGGATGTCCCTGCCCTGCCATTTGTGTGACACAATTTTAAAATTAGTTGTTATCATATGATTGTGTTGATCCTCAAATGTAATGGTTAAGCCTTGATATATTCGTCCTAATTTTATAGCTATGTGAATCACTTAGAGAAGATGATCAAAGGCAAAAAGCCAGAGAAGCTTCACTGAAACAGGCATCAGAAATACAGTATGTGAAAAAATTAGGAGCCTAAAGAACCTGCAATCTTCGTATCTACCTGAAGATCCCACAGTACATGACTGGCAAGAAAAAGTAATACAGATTATGGATGTGTGGGATGTGAGCTTCAGCACGAGGGAGAGGCACTGGAGCACCCATGGGGCCCTTTCTGTCTCGCACTTTCAGGGCTTAGGGAGCTCCTAAGGTGCTCACTACACATCCCAGAGCTGACACACTGTGGGTGCATAGAAAGCTTGGTCACTTCTGCTGTTTTTCTACCTTGTTTTCCTCATTTGCCTTTGAATGCAATAGTTGGGTGAATAGTAAAGTTCAGGAGCCCAGTTTCCTGTCATGAAGCTATTTTACATGTCAGGGAGAACAGGGTGGTGGGCTGCTGCCCCGTGTTTCCACTGTCCTCTGTTGGCAAGGAAATGAGACCATGTTGGAGCAAGCATCATTTCCTATGTAAGTCTCTGTCAGAAATGCTTGGAAGAAAAGCATCTGTTCACTGGTCTGCCAGAGCACATCTGTAAGCTGAAGGCTCAGGATACTCACAGTAAAAAAGTGTTTCCTTATGTCCAGAGGGAATCTCCTGTATTTCAGTATGTGAAAGAAGCACAAGTAGGGAGGCAGGCTAGTGGTGCCAGCTGTTCTTTGCAGCAGTGCCGAAGGACATCCAACAGCCATGATTGCTGTGTCTCCTTCCTTTGTTTTCTGGAGAAAAGATGTGTGACAGTGGGAGAAACAAGGTACCCACAGCCATCCCAACAACTGTAAAACCAGGAAGCAGCCCTAGACACTGGGCTGGCTGGCTGTTGCAGGCTTCATAGCCAAAATGGGAGTTGTCACGACACCAGCCCTACCATGAAGCACAAATGCAGTGAGTGAAAAGTACTTTTTGAGTCTGATTTATTTTCTTCTTTCAACACCTATTGTGACATCATGGCAGTACAAATATAAAAGCTCCTTCCTCTCCCCCTCTCCCAGTCAATTTCCCAAGTTGGGAGAAATCAGGGGGTTTGAGTCTGGGTGACTTCTAAGTCACCTGCAGCAGTACTCTCCATTTCATATCAACATCCGATTCTGCTTCAAAGATGTGCTCTATAATAAATACTTGAGACAAGGCGTACAAATTCTCTAACTCATAGCACAGTTTCTTTCAAAGGTGCCTCTGTCCACAGTCCTTCGAAAAAGCCACAATGTTTCTTTATCAGTCCCATGCTCAGTAAAGGCGTTAAGACGCTTCTCTATTCATACTGCCTGTGGATGTCTGGCAGCAGCATCTTAAAACTGCTCATTTGCACATGTGTCCCTGTCCCAAATGGCTAAACCAGATTCTGCTACACCCAGGGACTTGCAGCAAACTGTAAAGGTTCAGTCTAGAGTATTTCCTGTCTTTCCAAATATAATACTAATTTTCTTAGCAATAAATGATGTGGAAAAAAAGTGAAACAAAAGGGCCAAAAATCCCTTTTATACATTTACATTACAAACATTGTTTGTTTCAGGTGCTGCTGTTGTGATCTACCTTGAGACTATGTCAAGTTATTAAGCACAGGAGAAACAGGAAGAGAGACATGATCAAAAGCAGATGAAACAAAAATGAACACACACCCCCACTAGCCTGCCTCCATATTTGTGCTTCTTTCACACACTGAAATACAGGGGATTTCCCTGTTCAGCAATGCAGTACTGCATACACCTGTCTAAACAGAAATGTAAGCTGGCCTGCACAGTCTCTTCTGGGAAAATTACCTGAGACCACCGGTTTGGTGGTCCAATACCGAGGCTGGATCAATCTTTTCATGTGCTTATTCTGGACTGAGTGTACAAGCAAGTACTTGGAAAATATCTCAGTTATCCATGCAGCAAACATTTCTCAGTCAGTGACCGTTTTTCCTAATGAGGCTGTTTATCCTTTCCATCTTTAGCTGTGTATTGTGGCAGGAAACTATTGCACTACCTTCTGGGCAACACCCAGTCAGCCACTGCAATTTATTATAAAACTGCTGCCTCTGGAGAGCTTAAAATGCTAATTTCTTTATGAAGATTATTGTTCACTTCTTTTTACTGTGTGCACCATGAAAAGTGTTCATTCTCGTAAAGGTCACCATCAACTTCATTGCAGTGAGTAAGAAGGGTTGTGTGGCCTTCAGAGGAATCAAAATATGGGTTTGGTACAGGTTGAGCTGCAGCTTTGTAACAAATTCTGGGACTAGGCAAGTGGCTTTGCAGGACAAAATGATAGGAGTGAGCCCTAGGCAAAGTGCAGATAATTTCCACAGAGTATGAGGGTCCCCAGGTGATAGAAGTACATCTCAGTGAATTGTACCAAAGCTATTCCTCTTCCTTTTGATCAGCTGGGCAGGAAAGGCAGAAGCTTGCTGCTGGGAGACAATATGCTCTACAATGCAGGCAGAGCAGAAACAGGCATTTCACATACCCCCTATATTCCGCAAGTGAATTCCCTAGGTCATATCTGACCTTTCATCCCACTACTTTCATTTCAGACATAACACCCCATTTATTTCAGATTTTAAAATGACTCTGTAAAAGACCCTAAAGAAATGAAATGCAGATAGTGTACTAGTCTTTGAGGTTGTACACCATTAAGTGGCAGTACAGCCTTTTATTATAATAATTTGAGAAAGCACATTTTTCATGCATACATCAAGCTTTTATGAAATTCTACTTAAAAGACCAGTTGTACAACAAACCTTTTCAAAAAAGTAACAACAAACAACTTGTTTTCAAAAAACAAACAACAAACAAGAGCTGGCGTTTTTTTTCCCCAGCCTTCAGGCACCGTTCTGTACTGGTGTGACATTACACACAGAGCTACAAAAAACAAAGTATGTTAGGTAATAGAGTCAAGACTTCAAAAACCAGGAATTAACTAAATTCAGGCTGGTGTCAACTGGCAGCTGTTTCTGGAAAACAGTGACGGAAAATTTGAGACCAAGTGCTTTGTTGATGCCAGGCTGCTCAAATGCAGCCTCCCACAGTGATGAGTAAATCCATTGAGCCAAACAGACTTGTCACCCACTCTGACTCCTTCCTATCATACACCGATCATATGCAGAGTTAAATCTTAGTGATTTTTTTTTTTTTTGGTAATACATGAGAAAATATGGCAGTACTGTAATTTGGAGGGTTGTATTTTGCAAGTTGAAGTATGAATATTATGAATAAAAAGTTCTGGGGTACAGAATGCATGAGTAAATGTTTTGCTATTGCCCTGCTTTTGAGCTAATCAACACATAGATAAATAATTTAGTAAGCTCTCATGTTCCAGACAGTTTTGTACTACAATCAGTGATAAACATATCTTCAAAGATATTGATAACAAATATTTGAAAGCAGTGTTAGTGGCACAGTGCAGCATGTTGCTCTTCTGTTTTCTCACTGAAGGTGGGTCCCACATGTCCTTTTGGAGTGACATGCAGGACCGGTTCAGCAACACAATGCTATAATACAGAAAACACAACAGAACCCTCCATCAAAAGGGTTTTGACAGTAAATCTTAGGCAATCAGAAGTCAAAAAAATGCTCTGAACATAGTTATCTATATGTCCCGCTTCACTTTGCTGTGGGTGTCCACACCAACAAAAAGCACCCCATCTACACTGTGACTGAAGGTACAAAATTACCTAGGCTTTTTTCCCCTGGCTGCAGCCTCCTTTCAAATCCCACGCACTCCTCCAAGAATGTGGGTGTGGAAGTGTCCCAGTGTGCCAAATATGTTGTACATTTTTCAGTGCACTGTGTGCAGTGATCCACAAAGAGCCACTTCAACAAATAAGCAAACCTTGAGTTACCTTTCTCTTATTTTTCTATTATAGCTATTTGCGTTTGTAGATATTCTGAGAGTTGTCACTATAATGTAGTAACAGTTACTCACTGTTTAAGATCACAGTATATACCACTGGCTTTGTGGCCCCCCATAGAGATAAATTTTAGTTTTAGCTGAACTTTGTGGACTGCTAACTGCATTTTTGCACACTGAACAGCACACAAAACATCCCAGTGCTAAAAAATTTCAAGTCTCCAGATCTATGCATACCTTCAGTACAAAAGTTTGAAAGAATAATCAGTGCCCTATGCTGTTTTCTGTTCCCAGAACTGACAGTCATGCCTGGGAAAGCCCTTCAGATCTATTCAGCAATTATGTCTCCTCCCATTTTTGTATTTGGTTTGGAAACCAGTGCGGGGAAGGCAGATTAGCCAAAACCAATGCTATATTGCAAATGTTGGCTTCCTACAAACCCTCTTTGTTCGCAGATATCTCGAGAGGACTCTAATACCATCTAATTTGCTTTTTGCACGGCCAAACAATAATGGAAGGCTACTTTCCAATAAATTGTGACAGCAGGAAATGTATACAAAATTGGAGTTTGCTTTCAAATAGTAATACTGCTTGATTGTTGTCTGCTGCAGAAGAAACAAGGAAGAGCTACGGAGGATTCCTCATATGTTTTTTGTCTACATCACTGGAAGAGGCAGATGCATCCAAACATTTCAGACCAGGCTCTGCACCAAGTTTTTGCTAGCTTGGTTTTAAAATCTGAGTTTTTTCTCTCTACAGCTCCACTTCATTGGAGGTGACAGGCGAGAGGACACATTAGGTCCAGTTGTAGGGCTGTACAATTTTTCTGCTTTGATTACCCAGTAAAACTGGTCCTCGTGTAGCTATCTAGAAGTAGGGGAATACTAAAAACAGGGATCTCTGCAATTCATTTTTCCAACAGTTGTTTCGTCTGCATATTCAGAAGAACAGACTTCTATCCTGAGAACATACCTAAAATGACAAGGACATGCTCAGAATCTCAGCATCCAGGCCTCTAAATAAAGTAAATCTGCAAATTCATAAACATTCCAGGTGTGCAGCTGTACTTGTCTGCTCCTTCCGTGTCTACCTCATTTTGTTGAAAAGTTGTCCTTGCCATATGAAGCCTTAAGAATTTGAAGGGCCGTGTGCTGGTAGACTGAGAAGTCTTAACTTCTGAAACTTCAAAATGCTTTTGTGCCAACAGGCTCTTCAGAGAAGATTACGCAGGCTGTTTCCCAGCAACTCTTCCTTGAGGAGTTCCCCATCGAGACTGTCAGCTGCATGCAAGATGTCCTATAAGAGAAGAAAGGGTGGACACATTAAACCACTGTAGAAAGGGTCTTTGCCAGCCTTGTATTGTGAAAGCAAACTCTCTCTTGTTAAAGGACAATACGTTGGGAGCACTGTTCTTTCCACAAAGGCACACATAACTTCCTCCACTCTTGGTGCAAATCAAATACATAAGAGCCTGTTTGAACACGAGGCTGAGCATAAAATTGTTTGACCAGTGATGTCCGTGCAAACTAGTCACTGTGACAGCAAGCCCTTATTAGGAAGCATAACTACTCTAATCAATGAGAAATATTTTCAGTTCCTACACCAAATATTCAGAAAAATCTAATCATCGCTTTAAAAATTATGGCTCATGACTCTCTTACATCTTAACACTGCTCTATTACAAATGGTCTATTATGAAAAAGACACAAATTCATCATACACAGTCAATGTTTGCATGTTCTTAATAGCTTGGTGTCCTGCGTTACAGTGTATTCTATTACCATCTTCATGAGCTGTTGAAACCAGGTGTAGCAATGTTCCCTGCCTCCTCCCTCTGGACTATCTCCTGTTAATGAGCCCATCAATGCCTTGCCCTGTGACTCACCATCCCACTGTGAGATGCTCCGCCCAGGGGGAAGGAGCCAAGCATTCCCACCTGGATATAGTCTGGGGTTTGGAACAGCACAGGCAGCCTTTTTCCACTGGATTCCCAGAGGACAAGAGCTACACCACCACCACTGGACTTTCCAAGGAGGACCAGACTTTTTTTCTACAAGATCACCGCTTGAACAGAACCACTTCAAAGAGAACTGCAGCTATCACCTAATCAGACTGCTACCACCACCCTGCCCAGCAGGGTGTCAGGTTGTACCCTGGCTCTGTCAGGTTAAACCAGTGTTTCTGTACTATTGCTTTGTTATATATATATGTATTAGTAAAAGAACTGTTATTCCTATTCCTCATATCTTTGCCTGAAAGCCCCTCAATTTCAAATTTGTAATAATTCGGAGGGAAGGAGTTGCATTTTCCATTCCAAGGGAGGCTCCTGCCTTCCTTAGTAGACACTTGTCTTTCAAACTAAGATACTTGGGTTTAAATCACAGCCTGTATGTAATCACTGTTAGATAAAAGAAAAAAATAATTCAGGTAACATTTAGACTACGGAGAACAAATCTTCAATCCAGTGCTTACTCCACTTACTGAACTCTAAATCTAGCAAATGGCTGCTAACTTGATTTTCATTATCTGGTATTACTTTCTTTCCTTGTGTAATCTCACTTACAATACTCATTTCACTTCATTTGTTTTATTCCCTTATACAGTCTTATCACCTTTCATGATTACTTCATCACCTATCACCATGCAGCCCATCACATACTCAGTGCAAACTCTCACTTAACAGCAAACCATTCCTCTGCTGTTATTGCATTGCGATGTTATGTGGTCATAATCTTTCCAGTTCAGAAAAAAACAGGTTTTCCACCCTTCTCTTCACAATTCTTCTGAGGCTGCATGAAGAGTTATACTCTGCACATCACACCCAGTTATTCAGTCTGTACTTTAAGAAAATCCCCACCTAAACAGCTTTGCATGAAACTAGCAATCTTGTTTCCTGCCTCTCTGACCTGCATTTCACCCCTTTGCAGAAGGCTATGGTGTAGCCATCTTCCTGAAATGGGGCTTTGAAGGTCAGTGTCATGGACCAGGCTGGTGTGCCAGCTCTGCCAGGACAAAACACAGAAAGGTTGGTTGTGGTTCAAGGTCATGAGTGAGAGCATGATATATATCTGTACTCAGAGAAATCCCACCAGAAGACTGAGTCTCAAGGTGTAGCTTAGTTTCACGGCACAAAAGAAGTCACCAATTTTGTTTGTATCATTAGTAGAAAGCGATTGTTAGCTGTCTTTTATACCAGTGGAAGCTGTATGAGCCAGTGATGGGTGGTAGCATCCCCTCTGAGCAGCAGACAATCCTTCCAATCACAGAGACTAAACTCAACTTGTAGGAAAAAAGAAATAAAATATAGGTGAGGGCATTAAAAAACCCCAGTGACATTCCCCCTCATGTACACACAACAGGAAAAATCCTGTCCACGAACTAATTAGAAAAAAATATTTCTAAGTGACCTTACCTATAGGTGTATTTCTTTCCATGTCTGCAATATGATTTAGAGATGTTGATGATTTAACCTTATTTAAATTTTAATAACATGGATTATAATGAACACTCCATACATGAAAGAAAAATTTATGAGACAAAATTGTATTGCAAGGCAGGACAGAGGCAACATATGATGAAGCAAAACTCTGCTGACCATTACTTTTGCAAACTACCCAAAGAACTCTATTTACTTCACTGAAAAAAATTTAAAAGATGTAAGTTCCTACAAATTAGGGTTCTGCATGTTTATACTGAAAAAGGGCTTTTGAATGTCTAAGTGGTTTGAGTTGATAATTTCAGCCAAAATAATTGTTACTTAATAAAAAAGAGGGGAAGCCACAAGGAGTGGCTGAAGTCGCTTGGTCTGTTCAGTATGAGGAGAAGACTGAAGGGAGACCTCATTGCAGTTACAACTCCCTCATGAGGGGAAGAGGAGGGGCAGGCACTGATCTCTTCACTTGGACAGGACCAGTGACAGGACCCAAGGAAATGACCTGAGGCTGTGTCAGGGGAGGTTTAGGTTGGATATTACATAAAGGTTCTTCACCTCGAGGGTGGCTGGGCACTGGAAGAGGCCCCCAAGGAAGTGGTCACAGCACCAGCCTGACAGAGTTCAAGAAGTTTGGACAATGCTCTTGGGCAATGATGTGGCTCTTGAGGTGTCCTGTGCAAGGCCGGGAATTGGACTTGATGATCCTTGTGGATATCTTCCAGCTCAGGACATTCTATGATTCTGTGAGGAAAAAAAATCATCCCAAAGTCAAGAAAAATGCTTAAGGTACTTGGAGAAAAAAAATGAACTCAGTTCTAGGATCATATTTATTACCCTCTCTACAGGTAAACCACTAAGGTGATGCCACATACCAAGGAGTCTCCTCCTAATAGTGTAAACCAAAGGAAAGAAGAGGATGCAATGAACACATTCAAAACCAAAAAATTCAATTATTTGAATAACTAATGAAGTCTCTTTCTTATGGACATGTGTCATACATTGTTTCCTCAGCAGGGTGTTTATGTTTTCTGTCTCACGTGACTTGCAGAAGTTTTGTATGTTTTTCTTGTAACTAAGGATTCTCATGGTGCAAAAGTCATTCCAAGAAGAGAGGGAAACAAACAGACCACAGACACACACAAACACATTCACAGGCAAGAATGCAGGATCAGATAAGCCTCATCCTCTAGGAAACACAGTAACCAAAAATGTTCTGATGATAAGCTCCACAGACGCTCTTTTACATAAATAAAACACATGAACTTTTCTAACCTGATTTGATCAAAAACTAGTCCACTTGTAATCTGATAACTGTTTAGTAGCCTCCAGCCGATTCCTAATGAATGGTGACCTATTGTAGTATCCTGTAAAAAATGATGGCACAGAAAACAGAAAATTAATGCAGTGAAAACTCAGTTCCCCTTTGCCCCAACGCATCAGGCAGCACAGGATTGCTTACATTGGTTAATGTATGCTTTCTTGTTGTAGGTGGAGGGCTTCAGTTTCCACATCCATCTGCCTGGTATCTGTCATGAGAACTAATGCAGAATAAAGGAAAAGCTTACATTCATTGTTGAGCAAAATGAACTGCTCACCATCTAAATGGTATCTGATCAGAAGCAAATAGAAAGAATGAACAGCAACATATGAGGAGCAAAGGGAGAAAAGATGTTCCTACCTCCATGATTGCCTCTCTTACATCCTTTGCATCAGTACTGCCCAGTATGTCAGAATAAAACTTTGTCCTTGCACTGGTCTGGTACCTGGAGAAGGTCCCCATGACCACAGATATTGCATATCTGTGCTTTTAAAGTTGCACTTTAAAAAATGAGCTCTGCTAGACAAAACATTACATTCTTATTTAGACTGCCTCAACATCTCTCCTTCCATCTGTCTTCGCTTATTGTTATCGTCAATACCAGCAGATCATTGCTGGCACAAGTGCGATTACCTTATTTATTTTCAAAGGTCAACATATATCATAGCAAAACTCCCCTAGTTTCACATTTTTCTGCTGAGAAGCGAGGTCATTATCAAAATGCGTTGTTATGGATGAGACCAAATTAGGATTTAAAAAAGACACAAAAAAAAGCAAATCAAGCAATCGACCAAGCAGCCAACCAAGACCAATACCAAAACCAAAAAAGATGACAGGTTAAAAACAAGGTAATAGAAACAAGAGACTGGAAAGTAAAGCATCTGCATGCTTAAGAGCAGGAGGGAGTTCACAGGAATAGGAGGCAAATTCATTTCCATGATGCTTCTGGTACTGACCATTACTAGAGACAGGATATGAGCCTAAATGGACCTCAGCTCTGACCCAGAATGGTAATACCTGTATTTTAACACAACCACTGATAGATGGATGCAGGCAAGGATTTATTTCTACCTAAGGAATGAAACAACTCACAGCAAGACTAATCAATAAACCGTGACTAGGGAGGTGATCACTATAGTGGTGAATTTAGAACAAGAGGGAAAACAACATCAGTCCTATTGAATATGGGTGGGTGGCCACACCACCTGGGAACAGAGAATTTATTTTCCCACATAAGAGATCCCTTACAAAATCTTGATGAGATGACAGCTGCTGAGTAGGGAAGAAACCAATGTGTGCAAGCATCAAGTTTTTATGCAGGGTAAGAGATAAAAATGATGTGTACCTTTTGAGACACAAGAGCCATAGCTAACCAGTACCTTGAAAGTTCAGCAGAGAAATCTTAACCATAGAATCATTCATTATACATATTACATATAATCATTAATTATACATATACATACCTATTAATTATATGTATAATTATACATATATTGCTTCAGGGAGGTCAAAAGGAATTTTGCTACATGATGAAAATTTTAGATGTTCTTGCATTTGAAGGTTGAAAGAAAAATGTGTATTTAATTTACTCATTCTCCATATGAAAAAAATCAGAAGCTTAGCAGCCCAGATTCTCAGCTACCTCAGAAAAAAAAAACCAGCGGTACAGGTCCTAAAAGCAGAAGTAATTTCTATGTTCAGCTAACAGTAGACCACTCTAAACCAAGCCAGAGGTGTATACAAATTTGGACAGAGATATCAGGCACAAAGTTTCAGCAGGAAGCAGTAACTGGCCCGCCCATGCCCTCCAAAACGGAGCATGGAGATTGGCATTCAATCTGCTAAATCTCTCTCATGACAGATGATCTGTGTACATTAGGAGGTCCTCCCTTGGTTCAGTTCAAGATCAGAATGTGCATTGAAGGCAGAATAATTGGCCACAACAGATTTCTCTTTTAATGCTGTTATGACTTTCAATAAATAAATGGATAGCTATGGTGTTTGCATGTAACGGTGTGCTTGGCATTACTGGAGACTTTTTACCAACGGATTAGACAGACATGCCAATAGCAATGACAACTGTAACTAGAAAAGGGAAATGGATTAAATTTCTCAAAGTCTCTTTTCTCCATATTTTTTCTTGTTCTATGGACTTCTTGAAACCATTTAACTCTGTGGTTCTTACACTGTAGTTGTAGTTGTATTTTTCATGTTCTACTGTTCTGACAATAATAAATACATTCTAATATTAACTTGATTAGACCAATCTGTTCCAAGCTGCAGTCTGTTTTCACCACACTGGAGTAAATTAAGACCTTTCTAGGCTTTGAGAGTGCAGGGAATTTGGAATATGCCACATAAATGGCTTGACCAACACAATTTGCTACATCAGTATTTGCTGTTATACAGTGAGCATGAGCCAGAGTTTCTGGTTTCAGATGCATGCTCACAATCCTCAAGACAATAGGATTATAGCGAAGATAAGATTTTGACTGCAGGGAAGTATGCTTTTGAACCTTTACTGTGTTTCTGTATGCAGTAAAAGGGATGATGCTGTAAAACAAACATTTGTTTTGAACATTATGAATTGAATTTCTGCTTCTTTAAAAATATCAAAATTCAGTTCTGTCAAGAATTGAAATGAAAGTCTGAAGTAGATAGTTCTTTGCATAGTGAAATGCTGCAAGTGTGATTCAAAACCTACAGGTAACTTAGGTTCTTCAGTAGATCTGTAGAGACACGTATTTGCAATCAGCCCTGCGTCCCAGACACGGTTCTTAAGGCTGTCTCCACAGACAGCAACGTCTGCTTTGACTCCAGGTTCTGTCCTGCAGGGTGCAGTTGCCACTGAGCCAGGGAGGCATTGCTTCAGCCTGTGAACAAGCAGCAGACCAAGCTGCACTGCAGGAGACACAGGTCACCTGGAGGTGGCCTTGAGACATACAAGTGATGATAGGTGTCAGGACTGCATTCCAATTCTCTTCAGACAATGCATCAAAATAATGACATTCAGGCTAATGTCATATTGACTTGAAATAAGATAATTTCTTACTTTTAAAATTTACAGTATCTTGATCAATAGTTTTGGGCACAAAGTTAACACAGACACTTCTCTCACTTTGTAGAAAATGTAATGATAATTAAAGCATTCTGAAGGAAAACACTCAGAGAGCTCTATTTCTAGATTCAAGTGTCTTTTCATTTACAGAGGCCTATTAAACATTGACTTCGGACAAAATCAACAGAACAATCTTTAAAAAACAAACAATAACAAAAAAAAGGACTTGAAAACTATTGTATTGTTGTAAATTGTTCTGTGGCTTTAAAAGCAGAAAATTAGAAGAAAAAAAAAGGCAAACAAACCAACACACTTTCAAGGAATGGAACTATCTGAGTGTGCTTCAAGTAAATGGTTCTAAGTTGTCTGATACTGATCTGAAAAGCAGACATAGAAGCTGGGATACTTCTGTTTTTCTTAAGTATGAGCGACACATTCCTATTAAAAAAAAATCTGTGACACAGAATCACAGAATCATAGACTGATTTGGGTTGTAAGCAGCATTTAAGATCATCTAGTTCCATCCCTGCCATGGCTAGAGGCATCATTCACTAGACCAGGCTGCTCAGAGATCCATCCAAGCTGGCCTTCAACAGTTTCAGGGATTGGGCATTCACAGCTTCTCTGGGCAACCTCACCACACTCACAGTTGAGAATTTCTTCATACTATCTAATCTAAACCTTCTCTCTGTCATTTTAACACCACCAACCCTTGTCCTATCATTACATGCCCTTGTAAAAAGTCTCTTTTCAGATTTATGTAGACCCTCTTTATGGACTGGAAGGCTCCCTGGAGACTTCTCTTCTCCAGCCTTGAACAGTCACAAAAGGTTAATCCTGCCTTTACAGGAGGAGAGGTGCTCTGATCATCTTTGTGGCCCTCCCTTGGACCTGCTCCAACAGGTTGATGTCTTCTTATGTTAGGGCCCCAGAGCTGGATACAGTAGTACAGGTGGGTCTCTCACAAGAGCTTGAACGGGGAGATTGGACCAGATGACCTACTGTGGCGCCTTCCAACCTGACCCATTCTGTGATTCTGTAATATATTGTGGCACCCAGAACTGACCCCAGCACTCAAGGTGAGGCCGCCCCAGTGCAGAGCAGGATAATCCCCTCCCTTGCCCGGCTGGCAATGCTGTGCCTGATGCACCCCAGGACACGGGTGGCCCTCCTGGCTGCCGGAGCACTCCTAACTCATGTTCAACTTGCCACAGACCAGGAGCCCCAAGTCTCTTTCTGCAGCACTGCTGATGCACGGAGAGACTCCACAACTAATTAAAGTTGTAAAGTAGGTATGCTTTTTAATTAATTACGACGCCAGACACATAGGAGGTCATCCTCCAAAGACGTGTGTACCTCGACAATGCTCAGCTTGGTATTTATCAAGTTACAGGTTACATATGCATTAAATTACACAATATGCCTATACATATTCATTATCTGTCCTCGCTTCATATTATAATTAGTTCAAAGTTATTAGCATTTTAATGCGCCTGCGCACTGCCGCCTGGTGGTCATGGGCCGGGGTCTCTGGGATGAAGTAAAGGTCTTCCTCAGGTTTGAACTTTTTACCCTGCTTCCTTGCGCATGCTCTCTAAGTTCCTGGTCCAAGTCCAAACTCCAGGGCTGGTTCCATCTGGTTCCAGGATCTGAAACCAGGACCTGTGGTCACGGTTTCTACCCCTTATCAATGGCCCTACACCCTCCCCCTTCTGCTTGGCAAGCATAATAAGTATTGAGTAAGCAATACCCATTGTCTAACAAGCAGCTGCAAAATTTAGCAATACCAATAATGCCCACAATAAACAAATAACCTAATATCTCAAACCCCTCTGTATCACTGCTTTCCAGCATCTCATTCCCCAGTCTGTCCATACATCCCTTCCCAAGTTCAGAATCCAGGACTTGCTCTTGTTTGTCCTGGGTTACAGTGTATTCTATTACCATCTTCATGAGCTGTTGAAACCAGGTGTAGCAATGTTCCCTGCCTCCTCCCTCCAGACTATCTCCTGTTCATGGGCCCATCAATGCCTTGCCTCGTGACTCACCATCCTACTGTGAGATGCTCCGCCCAGGGGGAAGGAGCCAAGCATTCCCACCTGGATATAGTCCGGGGCTTGGAACAGCAGAGGCAGCCTTTTTCCACTGGATTCCCAGAGGACAAGAGCTGCACAACCACCACTGGACTTTCCAAGGAGGACCAGACTTTTTTTCTACAAGATCACCGCTTCAACAGAACCACTTCAAAGAGAACTGCAGCTATCACCTAATCAGACTGCTACCACCACCCTGCCCAGCAGGGTGTCAGGTCGTACTCTGGCTCTGTCAGGTTAAACCAGTGTTTCTGTACTATTGCTTTGTTATATACATATATCAGTAAAAGAACTGTTATTCCTATTCCTCATATCTTTGCCTGAAAGCCCCTCAATTTCAAATTTGTAATACTTTGGAGGGAAGGGGGTTGCATTTTCCATCCCAAGGGAGGCTCCTGCCTTCCTTAGTAGACACCTGTCTTTGAAACCAAGACATTGTTCCTCAACCCAACTTCATTCAGTTGGTAATTGCCCATCCATTTAATTTGTGAAGATCTCTGTCTTTAGGGGAGTCAATAGCTCCTCCCATTTTTGTATCATCTGCAAACTTAGATAATATCCTTTCAAGTCCTGCATCCAAGTCATTTATGAAGTTGCTGGAGAGCACTGGCCCTAAGAAGGAGCCCTGTGGAATCCCACTGGTGACAGGTCACCAGCCTGATGTCACCCCATTTACTGTAACCCTTTGTGCCCAGCCCATCAACCAGTTTCTCACCCATCACAGCTGTGTGCTGGACATTTTGTCCACAAGAATACTGTGAGAGACAACTTAAAATCTCAACTGAAATCCACAAAATATTACGTTAACTGGCTTCCCTTATTCTACTCGGTGAGTAACATTGTTGTAAAAGGAATTTTTTTTAAGCAGAACTTTCCCCTCATGAATCCGTGCTGACTGTGACCCGTGACTGCACTGCCTTTCAGGTTTTTTTCAATAAATCACAGAATAATCTTCTCCAAGATTTTACCAGAATAAACACCTTTCCTCCTTGTTTTGTCTTCACTATGTTCAAGCAACACTAAGGGACCTTGAGCACTGAATCACTTTCAACAGCAAAGATTTTCTGTCCTCAAACTGGGTATATATGCAGAGGTCTAAGACTGGTCCCACTGCAAAGCAATGCATGTTCACAACATGATCTAAGCACAGGATGTATTTCCTTCTGCTCAGCGTACACACCTCAGGAGTCTAAATTTATTAAGCAAACATTTTTGCACAGTCTTCTGCATTGAGGAAGGGTAAATTTATTGTTATCTAGAATTTTTTTCGTTATTTTGATCTGGAATTTAAAACTTCTGAAATAATTTACATTTAACTGGGGATTTAAATATTTGCAACGTAGTTTCTTCCCATATAGATAACCAACTCAATATAATGAATTAGAAATTAAAGAGTTCTTGTTGGTCTTGTATTCACCATGATGGAATTTTATTTAGTGGAAGTATCCAAATAATCTGCGTAGGATTTCTGAACTGGTTTTCCTGGAAAGTCAGCTAAAAATACTTGATACATGATACATTAAATAAGCAGTAAAGATGAAGATAATTATATCTGTGGAAAAGAGGAGCCATTGGTGGAAAACTCCCTTTCCAAGACTTGTGGTTTCCATACTGAAAATACTGTGTCTCAGTCTATGCATGCAATTTCTTCTCAGAACACCTGACCCAGCAACGGGCAGGAGAATATATTTGTCACTTTTCAGTCGACCACAGTTACCCCTTGTTTCTTTTTTCCTTCTCCTGAAGCACAGAGACATTTAAAATGCAGAGAATCATCCAGTAATCCTCATCCATCTGATGTGGTTGCAGAAAGCCCAAGATGCAGTACACAAGGTGGCAGACAGAGAATACATACTCAGGTCTGGTATTCCACAGTAAATGTAAGATGACTTGGCTGTGCAATATTTGCCTTTCCTGCTGTTTTCTCTTCAACATCTTACTGAAGCGATCATATGTACATTAAAATATTGAAACTCCTTCCCACTCCGAAGTTATCATTCACCTGGGTTAAGTGGAATCAGAAAATCCAGCTAGGGCACTTCTCTCAGCACATAAATTAAATTACAGCCTTCAGACAAAGCAATATCTTGTAAAGTGATATGTTCTTCTAAATGCTCTAGTGCAGAATAAGCCTGCCCACCACTCGGAGACATTACAGACGTCAGATAACAGCCACACATCCATGAGACAGTACTGACTATTTTTCTACAGTAAAAGAGCCACAGTTCTGCCTTGACCTTATGGGATTCATTCAAAGGCAGCTGAGGGACACAGAGAGGAAACTGTACACTCCCTTGCTTCCACACAACACACCTACCTGTGGCTTAGAAACACATAGACTAAACTTTACCAAGTACTGACCTTTTCTTCTGCTTTCCAGTCCATGGGATTTTGATTGGTGTCTATAAATATAAGAGAAGTTTATCTCGAAGAAATGCCTCTATAGTTGCAAAAGCAATAATAATTTATGTCAGCCTGAGCCAAAGTCAGCCATGCACACCAACCTCTGGTACAGTGTTTTCTTACGAGATTAAAAGTACTTGGCATGGAGAACTTAGCAGAGACTACTGCAGTGCCAGGGAAAAGATGAATGTACATTGTCTAACCTTCAGAAAATACCTTAGTAGTGTCCACGACATCTGGTTTGAGATTATTTTAAGCAAATTTGTTCCAATATTATTTTCTGTAAAATCATCAGCTCCTTTAAATGGCTCTCACCAGCTACTCCTTGTACTTATAGCATTTTACAGCTAAACTAATGAGTTCATTCTTGCTACAAGCTTGTTCCATAACATATATATTTTTAAACGCTGTAAAGATATTAAGATAAATAAGAGTGGCTAAAATGGGGACTTGTACACTTGCTAAATTAGCATGCATTTTTCCATTTTGATGGTCTGTCCAGCTTTTCTAGTTTTACTTAATCGTCCAAGCTGAGATATAAAATCTGTTTTATCTGGATATAAAATCCATAAAATCTGTATATGCCAGTTGCCTGTCAAGGACGGGTAATTTCTCTTAATTTTATTGACAAAATTTTATTAGAAGTGTTCTGTTATAAGAACAGGGCTAGGGAATACATTCCTTTACTGAAGTTAAAAATTCTAGCAATGTATCCATGAGAAACTTTGAAGTCCCCCTTAAACTGGGTAGAAAATTAACATGTTGTGGGCAGAAGGGCATCAGAAGAGAGGACAGATCACAAAAACAACTGTCAGTCTGTTTCCCAGACCTGATGACACACAGTGGTGATGCAAGAGTTTTCCCATCCTCACACCTACTTCTGAAGAACTTAACCAAGCTGTAGACACAGATTAGACCAGTACTCCAGTAGGAAAAGTAACCTTCCCTGCTTCAGTCCATCTTAATAGGTTCCTCTTCCACTCCGAGAGACAGGTAATGCTCTCTTCCACAGTATGTAGAAGATGGCCAACAAAAAGAACATGAAATAAATACATCCAATAAATTAAAGCCTTTATTAACACACACCAGGGCTTCCATGACACTCCTTCTGCTTTTTACGAATTATAACTGCAAATTCAGAAAAAGCAAAAGGAGGCCATTGGTTTGGAAGAGGCCAGTGCTTGCAATGCCTATCTGAATGTTTGACTGAAAGTGCAGAGGTATCATCACATAATTCCCTGTGCCTCTTTGGATCTGCTTTTTCATGTGAAATCAATGCTCCATTCCTGTGTAAGAAAATACCATGTGTCATTGTAATTAAAAGGTATGTGACAATATATACATGGAAAAGCAAGGAATCAAAGTCCAGTGAAAACTAATCCTGGAAGCTACTGGCCTTTTAAATTTGATTAAGCCACTCTAATAAAACTCTTTTCAGGTTACATGGCATAACTATAATTGACAATTTTAGAAGTGCACTATTTACTGCATTTGAAGATACAGATATGTAAACTAACTGAATCTGTAGAAACTGTGACTTTTCTTGTTAATGATAAGCACACACATTTCTTTAATTACCCCACTTAAACACATAAGTAGCAATAAAAAAAAAGATCCTTTATCCCAGAACCACTCTTCCATATACTTTGCAACACAGTGGTCTTTCAATTGTCATTCCTTTGTCTTTTATACTCAGAGCCTGAATTCATACCTGGATAACCTTGTTGTGCTACATCTTGTTTGTGAGGTATCCACTTTATGATACCAGCTGCTTAATAGTATCCTACGAGAGTATTTGGATTTGGGGATTTCTGTCTGAATCCTAATTACTTGTTAAACACTGCTTACAAATACAACTTTGTTTCCATATCACAAGAATTCCGTACTAGATCACAGCATTCAGCAAAAAAAAAAAAAGAGATTAATTGTAATTAACCCACAGTTAATTAAGAGTTTATATATTTGGATTCCTTCAGTTGCATGTGCCCAGAAATACATTTATTGTATCCTTCCTATATCTTTGTTTTAAAATACCTTATTCTTCTGCTTTATGCAGTTATACTTTGCTGTCACTCTTCACTGAGTGAAAAACCATGTGGATGGCTGGGCCCAGTGAGTGGTGGTGAATGAAGTTAAATCCTGTTGACGTTTGGTCACCAGTGGGATTCTCCAGGGCTCAGTACTGGGGCCAGTCCTGTTTAATTTCTTTATTGACAACCTGGACGAGGAGATTGAGTGCTACATCAGGCAATTTGCAGGCAAGTTGGGTGGAAGTGTTGATCTCCTGGAGGGTAGGAAGGCTCTGCAGAGGGATCTGGACAGGCTGGATCAATGGTGTGAGGTTCAACAAGGCCCAGTGCTGGGTCCTGCCCTTGGGTCACAACAACCCCAGGCAGTGCCACAGGCTGGGGCAGAGTGGCTGCAAAGCTGCCCACAGGAAAAGGAGCTGGGGGTGCTGGTGACAGCAG
The DNA here is from genome assembly GCA_013397725.1 of Rhagologus leucostigma. Classification (NCBI taxonomy): domain Eukaryota; kingdom Metazoa; phylum Chordata; class Aves; order Passeriformes; genus Rhagologus; species Rhagologus leucostigma. The sequence continues at coordinate 150,192 of VZTD01006133.1, read as the reverse complement.
CTGAACATGAGCCAGGGTGTGCCCCGGGGGCCAAGAAGGCCAATGGCAATATGCCAATCTGCCTTTTCAATAAACAGTTCCTTTTCTCTACAGCAAGCATTTGATGTAGTCAGAAAATTACACGTATTACAGTTCATTTATATTAAGAGAATGCATGAGGAAAACTCTCAAAAGCTTCTTTAGTGATTGTTCCCTCCCCTTTCCCTTCCCAGCATCTCCATGAAATAATGTTGTCCAGTTCCATAAAATCTGTCAGTGTTGTTCTGTATTCTATGTCAAAGAGAAAACATAATACACTTTGATTAACGACAACTCTGTTAATCATAACCTATCTTTCATTATACCTCTTTCACCCTTGTTTGGAGTGTTGTTGACTTCTCTAAGTAATGAATAACAAGTCTTCGATTTTTTTTTTTCAAACAAATAAAACCATTCAGTAAAAGTGTACTCAGGAGCTCCTAATACTTTTTCTTCTTGTCTACTTGCATCTTAACAAAGAGACACATGGATATAAAAATGTACATGTGGAGTCTTTTGACTAAATCACGAGAGGGAATTGGTGAGTAAGCTGAAAAAAACAACAAAATCCTTTTCACTGTTTTTCCAAGGCTGTGCTTACTTATGCTGATTGCATGCATGTAAAAATTAGCCCGTTTTTGAGGGACATCATCTAGAATTCCATGGAAGTTTGAAGTGCAATGACTGCCTATCTGCTCAGAACCTACACCTTACTCTGTGCACGTGGATCATGGTCTCTAGGCACACCTTCAGGATCACTCTTCCCTAACAGAGTTTCAAGGAAAATGTGGTTCAGGGCAGCATAGGTTAACTTGCACTTACTTGGAAAATAGCCAGCTTGGACTGAACCTGATGTTTACTCACTGTGTGGAGGAATGTGGGAAGGAAAACCTCAATGAAACAAAGAGGTTTTTTTTCCTTAGGTGTGGACTGTGTATTTCTACAAAGAGACCTATTTCTGAAATCTGGGAATGTTCCCATACACGGAAAATATGGAAAAAAGTTGCTTATGGATGGTATACAGATTGTGCAATGAGCTCAGTTGAAATATATACAGATACAGTAATGACTTCACAGTTAATATCAGCCTGATTGCCAAGGTCTTGTAAAAGGTTGACAGTTCATATATGTGACAAGAGTAGCATGAGTGACTCATGAGTCACAACGTAATGCTCAGTTGTCCTTCTTTTTTCCAGTCTGAAGCATACACAAAGGACATCAGATCTTCTACCAGTATCAGATGTCATTTTCAACTACTTTGTAACTGAACCCACAGATAATTCAGTCAGATTCTCTCTTTCCAAAACAACACAGATCAAAATTAATAAAAAGGGGCAAGAAAGCACCATTCTGTGAAAATAAACTCCTACATAATTCAGTTTCTCTGTAATGTTCCTACCTTGCCAAATGCAAGGTACTCACCATCACCTTTAATAAATTTAGAAATGGTTTACAATAGAGATGAATATCAGAGATCTTTCTCATGTCTCCCTGAATAAAGAATTTTACATTGTATCACTGAAGGTTTTCTAGACCTTTGAAAAGTTAAGTGTCTCACTCAAGCACAAAAAGAGATCAGAAGTAGAGCATAATCCATCTTGCTGAAGTCAGAGACTTCAAAGGGTCCTCGACAAAATTAAGAGTAGGACTGCCTTGTCTCTAAGACATTTGGGTGAAAATATCTCTTTTTATTAGAACAGCTTAGTATTACGATTGCTTGTGTAAGCTCTGTTGCAATGCAGCGAGGTGAAACGAGTGCTTGATGATAAAAGGACACTTCCACTGGGCACAGAGTATGACAGACAAATACATCATGCTTAGCCTGCAGATCCCAGTGCACAGAGCGAAGCATGCTGAAAAACTACCACACGTGCAAATTAAAACAACAAATGAAAGCACAATGGATAAGCATGGGTGGATGAAATGAGGAAAATACAGCATTAAAGATAATCCTTACTGCTTTCAGAAACGAGTCAAGACATAATTATCAGACTAACATTTTCAAAGTGTGAAGTGACGTGGAGCATCCATCTGGAGATACTGAAGCTGAGTTTTCAAAGTGCTGAAGATGAGCAAGTCAAAGGCAAACATAGCATGACAAAAACCAAATCAATCTACTTACTGCTGAGAGCACAAAACCCAAGCAGTTTTGAACTATTTGCAGTTGAGTGCCTATTTTCCAACTACTTGCAGTTCCAAGAAACTGAATTATTAGAGTCCCATTCATCAATAAGGAGTCTATTAAATGATACCGAATAACATAAGCAATCAGAAGAAGTCACCTTATTTTAACATGACAGCTCCTAAAAAAAGGGAGGGGAGGGGAGGG
>VZTD01006133.1:135306-147522 GCA_013397725.1 Rhagologus leucostigma | reverse complement strand
GGAGAGGAGAGGAGAGGAGAGGAGAGATTGTGACTGTTTACTCCATTCTGTAAATATTTCATTAGGAAGAGTTTTTTCAAACTGCCCAATTAGGGTAATTTCACTATATAGATCCTCAGAATTTAACTGATTTCACTTCATTGAGCATATTCTGTCTCATCATTAGTGGTATTCCCTAGGAAACAGCGTTAGGCCTGGTCCTGTTTAATATCTTTATTGATGATCTAGATGAGAGGCTTGAGGATACCACTAGCAAATTCAGAGGCACCAAGCTGGGTGGAAGTTGATCTCCTAGAGGGTAGGAAGGCTCTGCAGAGGGATCTGGACAGGCTGGATCATGGGCCAAGGCCAGTGGGGAGAGGTTCAGCAAGGCCCAGTGCTGGGTCCTGCCCTTGGGTCACAACAACCCCAGGCAGTGCCACAGGCTGGGGCAGAGTGGCTGCAAAGCTGCCCACAGGAAAAGGACCTGGGGGGGCTGGTGACAGCAGCTGAACATGAGCCAGGGTGTGCCCAGGTGGCCAAGAAGGCCAATGGCATCCTGGCCTGTACCAGCAACAGTGTGGCCAGCAGGACCAGGGTAGGGATTGTCCCCCTGTACTCGGCACTGGTGAGGCCACACCTTGAATCTTGTGTCCAGTTCTGGGCCCCTTCAATTCAGGAGGGACACTGAGGTTCCGGAGGAAGACCAGTGAAGGGCAGTGAAGTTGGTGAGGAGTCTGGAATGCTTGTCCTATAAGGAGTGCCTGAAGGAGCTGAGGTTGTTTAGCCTGGAGAGGAGGAGGATCAGGGGTGACCTTATTACTCTCTAAAACTCCCTGAAAGGAGGATGTAGCCAGGTGGGGGTTGGGTTCTTTTCCCAGGCAACCAGCAACAGGACAAGAGGACACAGTCTCAAGCTGCACCAGAGGAGGTTCAGGTTGGACACTAAGAGGCATTTCTTCACAGAAAGGGTGACTGGGCACTGGAATGGGCTACCCAGAGATGTGGTGGAGTCACTGTCCCTGGAGATGTTTAAGGAAAGACTAGCTGTGGCACTCAGTGCCATGGTCTGGTTGACAAGGTGGTGTTTGGTCATAGGTTGGACTCAATGATCTCAAAGGTCTTTTCCAACCAAGTTGATTCTGTGATTCTCTATTTCTTAGCACACCCACACAGAAATCCCATGTTCTGAGATTTTGTGCCTTGATCTGTCCAGGTTGAATTTTTGCTGTTTTCTGCAACTCATGAGGACATGTAATGCCATTAGATCTGAAAACTAAGTGGCCAACTCATCACTGAAAATAACTTTACCAGGCAAATATCTCCCTGTATGTATCTCCTTACCTTCCTGTAAAGGCAATGTAGCAAGCCAGTAGAAAGGATTATCAGCCCCGAATTATCCACATACTCTTTTACTTCAAAGGAAGAAATTTTCAGATGGTTATTTTCAACATACAGACTCTGCAAAAAAAATCTTACATTATTCATTGGCTTGGGATGGTGTCACAGTAATGTTAACTACTGTTGACTTTTACATTCACAAAATTTGAGACTAGGAAAATCAACAGATTATCAACAGACTACCCCTGACATTAAATTTTCCTTTTCAATGTAGAATGTACTTTTATTTTCAAGAAAACATGTGGTCGCAATCTGAAAGTAACAGCATTTAAATGTAATCAGGATTTCTTTAGACTATAGATGACACAAATAGAATACCCCACAGAAACATTAGATGGAAAGAAGTACCCCAGTATCAGGTGACACTGTGAAGATTATACAACATGATTCCTGTGATGTGAGTCCTTCTTTGACAAAGAACATGTTTGACTCCTTCCTGCTGGTTGATTGCATGAGAACCACCACATTCATATCTTTATACGGTTTCCAGATAGAGAGAACCTGGAGAGCTGGAGACATGTCTGAAAATTCTAAAGTGAACCTATAGGTGAATCTATTAGCTTGAAATACAGTGTTCTGCTACACATTTGGCCCCAGGTCCTCTCTGTTCTTTAGAAGGTGAAAAGAGGACACAAGTAACGGGATGTATACACACACATGCACTGATCCATGTGAATTTATGTACAGATTGCTTCTTGAATAATTTCTGTTGCTGCTATGGGAAAGAGTTGCCTTCTGCAGGTGTCTGATACTGACCAGCAGTGTGGGGTCATTTTCACATAGTCTTTTTGCTAGCACGGGACAAAAATAAACTGCTCACTTTTTAAAATACTTATATACTTCATGAGTCAAAAACCTTACTATGCAAATTTGCTGTACTGCAGTTAAATCCTGATGCGTGGAGGGACTTTGTGTCCTTTTGGATGACAAAGAGTTTCCACTGCTGTTTCTCAGAAGATTTTGCCTCTCCAAAGGTTATTTTCAGAAGGATTTATTTGTTTGTTCTAACAGGACATTTTGATCAGAACTGTGAAATTATGCTTAAACTGCCCTGTAGAAACTTAATTATAAAACTTGCTAAAAGTGTAGGTTGAAGTCCTGCTTGCTGCTGGTGACTACAAGTTTCTGTAAGGCTAGAAAAGTCAGATGCTCCAAGCCCAGCAACATTTCCACAACAACATTGTGTTAAAAAGACTCGCTTTAAAACCTAAAAAAATTATACGGCAATTTCTTATGTTTTTAATTCTATTTCCTACTATGCAGTTTACTGCTCTCTAGCTAAAGGATTTCTAAGGAGCTAATTACCAGGAAGACTAAAATGTTGAGCTTTTGATGGGATACTCTCCCTTTTCGGCCGAGAGTGAAAGAGCAGAGGAGGCTGCTGTCTTGCTAAAGTCCTTTATTTCATAGTTCCATAGTTTTCTGAATGTAGCGTTCAAAGGAGAAACATGATAACAGCAGCAGCAGCAGGCTAAACAGCTTCTTCTTTTTTTTCTTCTCTCTGCTCTAAACTTACAGAAGTGTGGATTATATTTGTTAATTGACCAAATTAACACACAATTCTAATTTTTCTTTTCTTAACCTATCCTGGTCTAATTCTAATGGTCATAAATCTTACACAAGTATTACATAGGTACTACACAAATTTGCGTATATAGTTTCTATCAGCTCTTATTGTTTATGTGAACACTATCTAAAAAATGTGAACAGCATAGTTCCATCTATGTTTTGTCTAAAGTAAAGAAATTCTGTGAAAAGGTAACATTGCTGCAGTACAAACTGTGTTTAAGATCTCTTTGCTGCAGCTTCTCAATGTTTAAAGCACTTAGCATATATTTCTACTAAAAGTTAAAAATCTGTATTTCTATTTCACCTTGGTGTGACTTCATGTATCTCAGCTTATCCTAACCCTATGCTTTGGTTTTCCTCTGGGCCTGGGTCCAGAGGAGTTCTCACTCCAACGCTAAAGCCCTAAAGCAAAGCCTCAAGTCTTCTCCTTTGGCTACTGCAATTAATAAACTAGAAACACTTTTCTCATCTACAGTACTGTTCCCTTACCAGTGTTAGATTCACCCTGGTAAGAAGTAAGCATGATCATCCCAAGGCCTAAGAACTGTGTCGTGGGTACAGGGACAAGGGCATGGAGCTTTCAGTGCGGTCTATTCCATACCACCCACGTCACTGCTCGAAAGGAAAAACACAACGGACAGAAACAGAAGTGGCACCATCTTTAGCCAGGGCACACAGAAGGGTGTGTGCCGGACCAGAGTCAGGACTGCACTGCCACTGGGCAGCAGGATAGAGCTGTCATCACAGCTGTTGTAGCCATCGGAGCCACTGCCCTGGAGCTGCTGCCTGCCACCCTGCTGCTGCCACTGCTGCTGTGAAGAGATAGCCCCTGCACCCACACCACTGCCGCCACTGTAGCAGCAGAGAGAGAGAAAGAGAGAGAGAGAGAAAGAGCCTGCACCGGTAGTGCTGCCACCACCAGAGTGAGCATCTTGGCACCACAACTCCTTAGTTGGAAAAACTAGCTTTCCAAGTTTTGTTTTGTCCCTGTTTTCGATTGTTTCTGGGCTGGGGAGGAGGAGGTTGAGCCACGGGAACCACCCTGGCATGCTGCCTGTTTTCTGGGTGCCATGTGGTGATGGTAACCATTTCGCCTGTGTTTAGAGAGCGTGCTGACTGCTGCCCAGGGGGATGTTCGGTGATGAATACCCTTTCGTGGGTAAAACTCTCTCCTCCTCTCTCTCCCTCTTGTATACTCTTTGTTATCAATATTGTTGTGATTATTGCAATTATTTCAATAAGTTGTGATTCCAAATTATAATGTCTCCTAGTTTCCCCCATTATCAGAAGGGGCAGGGGGAAAGGGAGGCAGCTGCAACAGGTTTAATTTTTCAGCTGGGTTTTAAATCAGCACAAACCGAAGCACTGAAAGGCATAAATAGGACTAAGTTAGGTAAAAGGTAGAAAAGAAGACACTAAGAATGACAGTAAGCACCGTGTCCTATTAGCAACATCCCTCACATGATATACTGAAACAATGACCATATAACTGTACAAACTGCTTGCATAATTTGCACTAAAATATAGTCTCTTGTATACTAACAGCTGTGTATAAGATTTACTTACCACACTGACGGAGCATTCACCTGGCTCCTCTGCACTGCACTGCTTTCATTTCCCCTCCTAGTTCCTAGCAGACTTTTTCTGCAGTTAATGCACTGAGACAGATGCTTGGCTGCCTCAGGCTTTCCTACAGCCATGAAAATTTGGTCTACGACTTCCAGTACAGCTTGAACCAAAGCACAAAGGCCAGACTTCAAGTCTCAAAATAATACTGCCATGGGCATTTTTCAAACACCAGCTTTTTTCTTGCAGCTAAAAATTTTAGCATACATTTCATTGCAGTTCGGGAAGAGCTGTAATTTGTCAGCCAGCCCTTCATCTATATTTGTGGAGATATGGTAACCCATGGTGTTCACCTTGTTCTTCCTGTGTTAATATATCCTTTGACAGCTTTCCTTCCCCAGCTCTTGCAGAAATTCTCTCTCTCAGAAGAAGTTTCAAAGGAGAAAAAACACAAAGAATGAAAGCTCCAAGAGTCAGGTTTATCTTGAAATAAACCTGATGAGATACAGCTGCGGACCCTGAGGGAATTGATGGAAAAAGTGGCTAAGCTTTCCATCATATTTGAGAAGTTGTGGCAATCCACTGACTGGTAAATCAGAAATACAATCTCCATTATTAAAAAGGAAAATAAGGAAGACCCAGGAAACTACAGGCCAGTCAGTCTCACCTCAGTGCCTGGCAAGGTCATGTAGCAGATCCTCCTGGAATAGAGGTACAGGGAGGTGATTGGTGACAGCCAGCATAGCTTCACTAAGGACAAATTTGCCTGACAAATTTGGAGGCCTTCTATGCCTGGGTTATGGCATTGGTGGATGAGGGAGGAACAACTGACATCATCTACCTGAACTTGTGCAAAGCATTTAACACTGGCCCACATGACATCCTTATCTCTAAACTGGAGAGACGCAAATTTGGTGGGTGGAACACTATGTGGATAAGGAATTGGCTGGATGGTAGCCCTCAGAGAGTTGTGGGAACAGCTTGAAGTCCAAGCGGAGACCAGTGATGAGTGGCGTTCCTCAGGGGACCAGCGCTATTTAATACCCATGTCAGTGACACGTACAGGGAGAGCACCTGCAGCAAGTTTACTGATGACACCAGTCTGTGTGCAGCCAGTGCACTGGAGGGCAGGGATGCCATCCAGAGGGACCTGGACAGGCTGGAGAGGTGGGCCTGTGCAGACCTCTGGAAGTCCAACAAGGTCAGATACAAGGGCCCACGTCTGTGTTTGGTCTATCCCAAACATGGATACGTGCTGAGTAATGAGTGAATGGAGAGCTGCCCTGAGGACAAGGGCTGTTGTTTGTTAAGAAGCTTGACGTGACCTAGCAAAGTGAGCTTGAAGCCCAGAAGGCCAACCATGTCCTGGGCTGCATCACAAGAATTGTGACCAGCAGGCTGAGAGAGGTGATTCTGGCCCTCTATTCCACTCTCGTGAGACCCAGCCTGTAGTACTGGATCCAGCTCTGGGGTTCCCAGCATAAGAAGGACATGGACCTATTGGAGTAAGTTACCACAAGGTGACCAAAGGGCTGTAGCACCTCTTTTATGAAGACAGGCTGAGACAGTTGGAGTTGTCCAGCCTAGAAAAGAGAAGGCTCAAGGAAGACCTTCTAGCAGCCTTACAGTACCTAAAAGGGATCTACAAAAAAGAAGGACTTTTTACAAGGGCATGTGGTGAAAGGACAACGGTGAATGGTTGAAGAGAGTACATTTAAAATCAGGGAATGGTTTGGCTTGGCAGGGAGCTTAAAGATCATCTAATTCCCCTGCTGTGGACAGGGAAACCTTCCAGTGGACCAGGTTGCTCAGATCTCCATCCAGCCTGGCCTTGAACACCTCAAGGGATGGGGCATCAACAGTTTCTCTAGACAGCCTGTGCCAGTGTCTCCCCAGCCTCACAGTAAAGAACCCTAATGTCTAATATAAACCTACTCTCTCGAAGTTTGAAGCCATTCCCCCTTGTCCTGTCACTATATGCTCTTGTAAAACATCTGTCTCCATCTTTCTTGTAGGCTCCCTTCAAGTACTGGAAAGAAGGCTAAATATTAGGTATCATGAGATTTTAAAATATTTTAAAAGATGAGCTGTTTCCTGGAAGCATTTAAAGTGCATTACCGTTGTACTTTTCAACTTTTTCTTCACATTCTTTTGGAGTAGAATCCTAGTTCACAATTAGATGTTATTCTAATGTGTGCAGGCAACTAAAAAAGCTGAGGCTTAGACACAGACAATGCTAAAGCTCCAAATCTTGTGATAAAACTTCTGGGAACAAATTGGGAATATAATGATTGTTTACTCCTGCTTAGAAAGGACGCCAAGGGGACTGAGCATTTTCAAGCTCTTGAAATAGCCCAGAAGGTCAGATCATATGCCTATAACTCATTTTTGAGTTGCATAGCCAATAATCCTGAATGCTTTTCTCAACTTCACTCTTCAGATCTTTGGCTATCTAAGTTAACTTATTTCCTTGAACTTGCTGAACATCTTCTAAATTAGTATTCACGCACTCATCCATTTCAATGTGCTACCAAGACATTTGAGTTCCAAAATAATTTTGTCATTTGCTATCATTATCTTCTATCAAGAAAATGTTCTGCTTCATTATGTCTTCATTAAAATAAATCTCCAAATGGAGTGTGGGTGAACAGTGCCCTTCAATTTCATTTATGTCATTTGTGAAGAGTGGTAAAGAGCCACTGTCTGCAAGAATCAATAATTTTATAATTACATACTTATTAGTGTGGCTACTTGTATGATATATCACATAATGAGGCATCTGGTGGAGTTGCTGGAGCAGCAGTAGAATATTATCCTATAATTTTTGCTTTGTTCACCACCACCTTGTATTAACACATACACACTTTGTGCAGTATGGAGGTTAAAAAATGTTACTCCAACATGGCAAGAAAAGACCATCATCTTCATTTGGGGAACAAATCATTATTAGGCTAATAAAATGGTACTTGTTTAACATAGTTTTACCTCTTGATTTTTCAAGATGATAAGACATGATTGCCAGTACAGTGAGGATCCAGCCTTTTCACATAGTCCTACAGGTCCGATGCTGGTGCTACAGTGAAGTAACTCTTGCCCTGAGGTGGAATTGCCGTGTAGATACTGGTGTGCCAAAGAGCAATATTAAATACTTTCCTTCCTGTGCAACACCAAATATCAAGTCACATCTGAAAATAATAATGCCTGATCCACAGCTCAAAAATCTCAGCAATATATCAGGTCTAGTTCAAATACCTCTTAGTCATTTGCCTTAAGCAGTGTCCATTTCTGAGTCAGCAGGTGGAAAGCTATTACCGAACTCAGAAGTGAAAAAGTAAGCCTCCACTCCAGATTGTAGATGTATTTATCTTCTCTATGAACATTTCAAAATTAGTTACTGAAAACAGTTTTGTCCATGAAGACATCATCCTTCAACACAAACCTCATCCCTGCCATGCTGATATTCTCTGACAGACATTTTTAAATGCTTTGCAGAAACTCAGACATTTTTAGTCTTCTTGCAAATTTAATTAATTTTTTATTAGTACCAGAACTCCTTCTCACATGAGGCTAAAGAAGGATGCTGTGAGAAATATGTGTTGTTCATACTTATCCTTGACATTTTGTGTAATTAGGAAGGAAAACTGTTTGCAGTCATATTGGTCTAGCTTTTTTCATGGACTCCTAATTGGTTGACTATTCAAGAAAAGGAAGAACCATTTTTAAAATCATTACCACAGTATTCACCTGGATATACAAAGCTGCTGGCTCATGATCATTTCACAGACATGCTATCGTACTTTCCAGGCAAATGAGAAATTTTGGACTTTGTAAAATGTATCTGCCTGTGATGATTTTCAGAGCTTGGCTTTCCTTCAGCCTTCTGTGAGTAGAACATTAACTACCAGCTAAATCTCAATTTGTGAAACACATTTTATGCCACCTTCCCACTCTGCTTGCCTACCTTCTTACAACACGAAGTATCTGCAGCCAGAAAAACGTACAAGCCTAGTATGAAGTATCTACACTACTTAAACCAAATAAAAAAAAATCAAATACTTTCTCACTGATAGAAATTCCTCCAAGTATAATGAGGACACAACATCTTCCAAATTTCATTAAAATAAGTGACAATATACACAGTACTTTTACTGGCGCCAGGAACACAATTTAGAAAAAAAACCAGAAGTTATATAGAATGTAAGGTTCCACATCCAAGGTTTTAAATGCCTAACAGGTAAACCATTATCAAGGAATTCTAATATGTTCTTATCATTATTCTTTTATGTTAGTTTGACACAGATGAGTTCTGATATCAACAGTGAAAAATGGCTGATAAAACAAAATTTAGTTGAGAAGGAACAAAACTGGGTTTTGGTAGAAAAAAGAGATATTCAGTATTAGAGGGCTATAAGCTAGCAAACAAAATCCCATCTGCATCTGCTGTCTTCCTCCCAGCTGTGGTGCCACTGACTCCAACAAAGATAAAAATCCCATTGATCTGGCACAGGATTTCATTTAATTAAGAAAAAAACCGAACCAAACCAAAACCCCAACACCCTCCCAAAACAAACAAACAAGAAAACCAAAACACAAACAAACAAAAACCCCCCAGTGTCCTCTCTTTGTTAATGTTAGACTAAATCCAGTCCGTTTAATCTAAAAGTAATGTATTTTACAATTCTAAAAAAGCTCAGTTGAAGAAAACATGGAGAGGAATGACTAATATGATAAGGTTTTGGGTGTCTTTAGTAAGACTGTAGAAAAACCTGTGCAAACAGAAGATAAAGCATCTACTGGCAGTGTTCTGAGAGTTCTGAGTAGTTAAGATGGATCCCTCCTTGCATTCAGAACCGGCTACTGGAACAGAAATAGACACAACTTTAAAGTTATAAGAGTGGGTGGGATTTATTAAATATACCAATAGGGATTCTGGTAGTTTAAATCTACACTGGATTAAACAGTATCTCTGAAAGAAAAGACATTACTGCTATTAAACCAGTATCATGGCCCCAGATATAAAACCAGCACCCATCAGCTCTGCCCTTGAGGACAATCAGTGCTTCTGTCAAGTCAGGTTCAGCGGAGGAATTTTTTTTCCTATCATATATTTTTTCTTATCACATATGCTATATTATATAGCATATATGGAAGTTAAACTTTGAGGTCAGATGTCAGGAGGCACATGGTCCAGGCCACAAGGAAAAATTCTGCCATTTTGAGTGCTTGGTAACAGTAAAGTATTTACAGACATAAGACACAGCTTTGTGCATTTTTTTCCACATGCTTTGTCACTTTACTGAACTTAGAAATGCTACAATTTGTATTAGATTATTTTCTCAATAATACAAGAGATACCAGACTGGAACTGATTAGTTTCTGTTTTCAGATTTTGTATGTACTCATGGCTTTATGTTATTATAAAACTACTGCAAAGTTTCTATCTGGTGGACTGGCCTCAAATAAAAGAATTTTAAAAACCTAAATTATTCTACCTGTATTTTATGTAGATTATTAGCACACATTTTTTGAAATCTTTTAAAAATACTGTTGTTTTATCAACACATTTAAAGGTACTATACTCAAAATTTCATTAATTCCCTGTGATGTAGTTTCTTTTCTATGCTCACCATAAACCAAGAGAAAAAAAACACTTCCTTAGTTTTCTATGGATCAAATCAACTGTCACCAAAGCTTATACAAATTATATTAATAAGATGGGCTAGGCAGAAAAAGCTGAAGGTCTAAACAAGTAAAACTGAAGTTATTTTTCCCTCTCTTAACTAGAATCATTGAAGATCTTTTTAAGAAGTAGGAAAGGGCAAGCTTCCACTTGCTACACTGTGCACTGCACTGTAGTGTATATATGTTTTAGTAGGACTTCTCTGCCTCTCCTAGCACTGAAACACTCAAATGCCTCAAAATGTTGAAAATATTCCTAGTCTGGTCTTAAGTAATTCACTTAAAATGTTAAGACAATTCTACAGATTGGAAATTATTGTTGAGACATGGCTATGTAAGTATCAGGTCACCATGTGGTAAAAATTTGTCAATAGGATAGTTATTGATGTACTTATGTATGATCCTAATTCTACAACAAAGTAATCTGAATTATTTAAGCCTTCAGGAAAAAAAAAAACCAAACATGGTCGATGCATATAATTGTTTCCCAGGACAGTGTTCACATTTTCAAGACTGATTCCTCTGTATGTTTCATGAACATTAAAAAAAAGCTAAATGCAAAAAATCAAAGCATTTTTTCATGCACACAGTCCTAACCATGATCTACTCTGAGAACTCTGTAACAGCGATCAATATCGCTAAAGAATGTATTTGTATCATCTTTACAGATAAAGTGTATTGACATTTTTTCACAAATGCATTCTATTCATTTATTTCATAATGATTCCAGGATGTCTCAAAATTAGACAAAGATAAAAATGTTTTAAATTTAATTTAGATTTATGTTTGCTCAGTAGCTGTGCTTAGTAGGTGTACAAGCAGGTAGTCTCACAAAGAATTGTCTTTTAGTCCTTTTCTACAGCTGAATTAATTTTTAGAATAATTTCAACATTTCAGGAGTGATCCATGGGCTTGGGCTACATTTCTTTTCCATTTTATTAGGATACTCTTTTTATGATGTTGGGGTTTTTTATGTATAGCTCCCTGTACAGAAACTGCCAGTTTGACTCTGCATCCAGGATCAAAGCCAGTGTCCATCATTCTATAATATGAAAATGAAATTAAAAACAGCTTGCTCATCAGGATGTTTAAAACATCCTTATTTCACCTACCTCATTTTTTTTAAAACACTTCTTTAATTTTTTGTGGGTGTTGTGTCATCAACTTCTTGTTTATTTGTTTGGTGTTTGGGTTTTGGGTTTTTGGGGGTTTTTTTGATAAAATTCCATGTTTTTGTAATTCCATGGCCATGGAATTACATTTGATGAAGTTAAAAAAATAAAGACAAATTATTAAGGAAAAAAGCCTAGAACTCTGGCATGTTTTTTTCTTAAATATTTTTAGGGACATAACACTAGCAGAAAAGAATAGTAACACTTTACTGTAACAGGAAACAAAAGGTATATAGAGGTCTTCAATATTATTATATACTGTCTTGCTGTTGCAGAGCACAAAAATAAGATCTGTATCTAGCCTTCACAAGTTGTAAAGCATAATTGTATTATGTTTTTTCTAAGATTGTGCAACTCCTTTAAGGTATTGCAAGCTCCAGGAAGAAATATATCAGCTACAATCACATTGTTTTATACCTGCAGAAGGGCATTTTTCTGTCCTAAGAGTGCTGCAGGTAATTCTAGATCTACCAAGAAGGTACTATGAAATCCTTAAAGTGAAAAAAAGGATACTTAATACTTTAGTATTAAGAGAAATACTTCATAGAGAAAGAAGTAAACTCTAAACTAATTTTAGCTAGTCTTCAGGAGCCACTGAATTAGAATTATTTCCCCTAGTTCACCAAAACAGCTCAAAAAAGAAGCAGAGTAAGTTGTAAGAAGGAGTACAGAAGAAGGTGAATAGAGAGATAATTAAAGGAAGGCCTACATTCTGAAGATGTTTTGCAAATCATTTTGTTCCTACTGTCTAGAGAGGCACCACTTCACCACCTCCTAGGGCAGATCAGACATGTGACTTGCTGAAAGCAACATCTGCAACTCCAAGTATATGTGAGAGGAAATTTAAAAA